>QAPG01000049.1:0-228068 GCA_004366825.1 Colletotrichum spinosum | reverse complement strand
AGGATTAATAACTTTAAACTACTTCTTTACTATTAACTTAATATTATAATTTAGCTCTATAAATTACTTCTTTATAATATTTAATTTAAAAAAAACTTATTTTCTTTAAAATAATTCTTTAGGTAAGTTACTTATTATAAGTATTAAACTAACTTTAATAAGAATTATTTATAATTTTTATAATTCTAAATAAGTAAATAAGTTTATAGTAGAATGCTTTATTATACTTAGCTCTCTAGTTTTTAATTTCTAATTAGAAAAAGTTCTTAAGATGTTATAAGATAGTTAACTTTATAAATAATATTTAGATAGTAGTAACTAAATCTTATATTTAGAAGTAGGGGTTTATAATAATTAGTTTTAAGATTTCTAATTAGATATTAAATCTAACTAATCCTAACTTCTCCTATAGATATTAATTAGAAATATAATAATAAAAGAACTATTACTTAGTATATTTTAAAAAATAATTAATAGATTAACCTTCTTAATATTATAAAGTTTTATAGATATCTATATTTTAGCTTTATATAACTTATTAAATTATATTAAGTATAAAGAGTTACTTAATAAAGATAAATAGATTATAAGCTACTAATAGATACTTTAAGAATATATTGAAGTATATAACTTCTATATTTTATTAATATCAGATAAGAACTATAAAGAGACTACTTAGTATTATAGAGAAATAGTAAAACACTACTAGTTCTAGATTATTATTATATATTATGATATAAATAATAGTAAAGCCTAGATATATCTTATTATTAATTAAAATAAAGGATAAATTTAGTATTAAGATAATTAATAATATAATAATAATAAAGAATTATACTATAGAATAATAATAATACTTATAGATCTAATTATATTAAAAGAGTTCTATACTTCTTTTTAACTAATTACCTAATAAATTTATATAATATATACTTAAAATAATTATTTATAATAAGTATCTACCTTAATAATACTAGATTAAATAAGAACTATACTTAATATTAAATAAATTCCTAAAAGACTTATAAGCTCTAAAGCTATAGAAACTACTTAGAAGTTATACCTTATTTATAAATTTTATTTAGATATTCTAACTAGAGAGATTCTAGTAGTAAAGCGATCTGATTTCTTTAAATAATTCTAAGATTATAAGGATAATAGTAAGGAAGATATTATAACCTATTAGAAGAAGATTTAAACTAATTATAAGAGGTTCCTAAGTATAGAATAAGTAAAACTTAAAAAACTAAGTATACTACTAAGTATAGATAATAATATTCTTATACTCTTATTAGAATATTTAGAACTCTTTCTAGTTATAAATAAGACTTATTTATAAACCCTATAAATTATTATTCCCTTATCTTTATTCTTAGTTATAAAAAAAGTAAATATCTAGAATACTACTACTAGATAGTAGTTTATATAAGAATTAATTTAAAAACTTTCTTATATTCTAATTAGTAGCTATTTAGAAGGATATTTAGACTATTATAACTCTTTATATTTTTATCCTAACCCTTATAAACTTATATAAAAAAACTTTATTTTAGAAAAGCTAATCTATTTAGTATTAATTTCCCTATTCCTAATTATAATAGAAAACTTATATTAGATTAGTAAAAACTATAGTCTACTATTAATTAGTATAGAAATAGATAGATTTTAGTAAAGTATTTTATTAGATATTATAAGGAAAGTCTAGGTTTCTTAAAATTAAATCTGAAGTAATAATAAATAGAAGTTAGGAATTATATAATACTCTATAATACAAAAAGTATATTTTATCTAAAAAATATATTAAATAGTATAAAACTTACTTCTTTATTTAAAATAGGTTTATAAATAAGGCTAGTTAACTTTTTTTATATCTCTAATAGATCTCTTTAGAATACTTAAGAAATATTACCTATTAATAGTAGGACTTATTAAATAGGATAGAGCGAATTCTTAAACTAAAAGTAGCTCTATAATACTAATATTATAATCTTCTTATATTATTATAATAAGAACTATTAGGTTAACCTTATAGTTAACTAATTAAATAACTATATATACTATTTAGATTCTTTATAGGGAAGTTCTAGTAATCATAACTTTATTAAGGAAATTAATAACTTCTAAGAGTTTTATAAAAAAGCTAGTATATCTAAAGATATATTTTATTTCCTATAAACTAATACTTATATAATCCTTATAGAGAAATAATAAGATAGTTATTTATATAGTTTAAAAGCTATTAAATAATCTAGAATTTTTATCTATAATAGAGTTTTAGATATTAGGGAAAGTCTTTAGTATATAGAAGACTATTATTATAATAGAAACCGTATTAACCCTTTTATTTATAAATAGTAATTATTAATTAGTAAGGTATTTAGGTTTTATCAATCTAACTATAATAACTTTTTATTCTATCTAATTACTATAGAATAATATTAATAGGGTTGTAGTAATTACTTATTACTAGATTTTACACTAATTAAGCCTTATCGATTTAATTAAGATTTATAAATCTATATATTAAATAAAAAGGTAACTAAATTACCTCTAGTTCTTATAAAATAAATATAAATAAATATTACTCTAAAAACTCTTAGATATAGAACCCTAAGACTTAAAACTCCTAAATAATAAATAATTCTATAATAATAATAGATTCTATATAAGGTTATTAGTAGACTTAAGACCTTAGGAAGTACTGGCTAGTAGTATAACAAAAGGCTAGAATATTAAGAAGTTATGAAATAATCTTTAAAGATGCCTAAGCTATTTACTACTTAAGTATTATTAGTTATTATCCCTATAGGTTATAGCTTATCTTTATAACTTAATTACTTTTTTAAATTAAACTTTATATCTATAAGAATATACTTAAAGGACTAATTTATTAATTAATAAGTAGATTAATAATAGTAGATTTCGTAAAATACTCCTTATAAGTCTACTAATTATATTTTTTTGTACCTAGCTATATAAGAAAGATAGTCTCGTTTTATTTAAAGACTTATATAGGATTAATAATAAGTTAACTATAATAATTAATAACACTTTAAGAGCTATTATACTTAAGAGGATTTTTAGTAATTACCCTATCCTAACTAGAGAGAACTTTAATATTATAAATAGTTTATTAGGTTTATCCTATAGGAGTTTTAAGTAAGCCTAAAGGGAAGATTATAATAAAACTAGGCCTATAAATAGCTATAAGTATATACTATAAGTAGGTTTATAGTAATCCTAAGTATAAATAAAGTAGTTTATAGTATATAAGTAAAAAGAATTAACTTCTCTTCTCCTAATATTTTAAAACCTACTATTTAGATAATATTAATTCTTAGATTGTAGATCTATAAATAAGTTGTTTTTTTTGAATATTCTTCGAAGATTTTCTGTCTGTTTTTGCCTTTTTTACGAAATCACGTATATACAGTATATATAAAGCTTTTTCAAGTGTTATAGCTAGGAGTGGTTAGTTAGTTTTAGTTAGCTAGGCCTTTTTAGCTATAGCCTATTTCAGTAAAAATAGTATTCTATAGAATAAGTAAGAATAAGAGATTTATAAGTTACTATTAGGAGAGGTTTAGTATAATTTCTATAAGAATTAAAATATTATAATTATAATAAATATAAAGTTCTTATAGTTAGAAATAAAGAAGAAGTTTTTTTAATATCTCTATAACTAAAGAAAACTAATTATTTTATATAGAAGTTTTAAGTTAATTAAAATATAGTTATAATTAGAATATATTTTAAGAAGTTAATATTAATTAGGATCTAATATTAAGAAGTTAAGATATAGAGTTTAGAATAGATATTTAGGTTCTAATTAAAGAAAGGTATTAAAAAAAGAGTAAAATACTACTACTCTATACTAGTATCTTAGTAGTTAGGTCTTAAGGATAGGACTTCTAAAAAGGGGGATTATATTAAACTACTATAGAAAAAAAGGGTATTAAGGGGTTATTAAAGCCCCTATATACTAGCTTTAATTACTAGAATAATAGATATTCTAATAATATAAAGTTTAAATATAAGTATAGAGCTATAGTTAAGTGAGGGGGAGGCTAAGTTTGAATAGTTATATAGTGTAGTATATACCTATTGAGAGATCCTATCACTTGGTACGAACCCAGCCTGACATGTCGCGAAGGGCTTGACAAACTTGGTATTATCCGGCTGTCTGATACTTGTATGTATTAACGTGTTTGTACGAAACTTTGGAGAAGCCACGGTGTGTAGCTGCGTCGTGACCCGAGACATTTGAATATTGTTTCTCAACTTGAATGGCCGTGTTCCACAGTCACCCTGTGGCTCAACAGTCGGCAGCCCAGCCGAGTTAAAGAATCACAGAGCTTGGCCCGGTTCCTCATGTGACGTTTTCGTTACGCATGTCTCTTTGAGTGCAAATTTTCGTGGCTCGTGGGGAGTAGCATCAACTATGGCTGGCTTTTCTGGCCTCCATGCTCGAACCCAACCGTCTCACTGGGGATATCCTCGTCTGCCTGGGAATTTCGAGTCGGAGCTAGAGCCCGATGCATGGACACCGACGCAATCACGCAAATGCAAACCAAGGTGACCAAGGAGTGGTTTGAACATCAAGACTTGTTGAATTACTCGTACTTTCAAGGGGTATATGTTGAACAAAGACGTTGGGCCCTGATCGCCCATTAACTCGCATGCCATATCGCACACGTTCTGCATGCCATACCGCACACGTTCTGCAAAACAAGACAACAATAACAACAACGACAACAGCAGCAGCGGCTACTTGGCAACGTCGACCCCGTCAGAGGTCTCGCGGTTCGCAGAGGTGACGGTGTGGCCCAGCGGCCTCTTGAAGAAGACGTTGCGCTCCCAGCCGTCAATGTCGTCGACAATGACCTCGCGGACGAGCTCGTACTTGCCGAGCTTGGGCAGGATCTTGGCCCAGACGACCCAGTACAGGCCGCCGGCGACGATGATGGCGATGCCGACGACGCAGTGCAGGTAGTACGGCAGGCTCTTGTAGACGTTCTGGCCCTCCTCGGGGGGCACGAAGGGGGCGACGACGAGGTAGATGTTGCTGAGGGTGAAGAAGACGACGACGGGGAGGGAGGCGCTGATGGGCGGGTTCCAGTTCCACTCCTTGCGGTTGAGGTAGAGGTAGGCCAGGCCGCCGGACACGAAGACGTTGATGATGGCGAGGGGGTAGCTGATGAGGTTGAGGATGAAGTCGTAGGCGTCGCCTATGGAGTGCAATGGTTAGATGTGGACAGTCAGAAGTGGAGGGGGGGGGTGTTGGTGTTTTCTTGGTGGTCGTCTTACCAGGAGGAGGGGCGAGCATGGTAATGACGCAAATGAGCCAGTGCTCAAAGAGACCGGCAAAGGGCGCGTTGAAGGGCTTGTTGCTGGCGAAGAAGCGGGAAAAGGGCAGGATGCCCTCGCGGCCGAGCTCCTGGACGAGACGGCCCTGGGAGAAGATGACGCTGAGGACGTTGCCGTAGGCGGAGAGGGCGACAAAGACGGACAGGGCGCGCTCGGCGGTGCCGCCCATGACGTTGCGGAACAGCGAGGCGGCGACGAGACGGCCGCCGTCGAGCATCTCCTGCTTGGGGACGGCGGCGAAGTAGGCAATGTTGACGAGCATGTACAGGATGGACACGCCGATGATGGCGGCCGGGGCGGCGATCTTGAGGGTCCGCACGGGGTTCTTGGTCTCGCTGAGGGCGTAGTTGGCGTTGCTGTAGCCGATGTAGCTCCAGATGACGTTGTAGAGGGCCGTGACGACGCCGTAGGCGCTGCCGGTGGTGCCCTCGAAGGCGTTGCGGAAGTTGTGAGGCTTCTCCTCCTCGGGCAGCTTGACGTGGCCGCCGAGGGCGATGAAGCCGCAGAGGACGATGATGAGGATGATGAACAGCTTGATGGTGCCGAGGACGTTCTGCAGGCGCAGACCCCACTTGAGAGCGAGGCCGTGGATCAGAAAGGCCGACGTGATGCAGGCCAGGCCGATGCCGCGCTGGTTCCAGCGGTCGACCTCGACGTTGGCGGCGTGCAGCATGTACTCGCCAAAGACGACCGAGTTGCCGCTGGCCCAGCCGAGGAGGATGACGTAGCCCGTGTAGAGACCGGTGGTCAGGAACTTGGGGCGGCGGTAGACGTATTCGAGGTAGTTCTTCTCGCCTCCGTTCTTGGGGATGGCGGTGCCCCATTCGAGGTACACGGCGGTACCGGCGAGGGCGATGATCATGCCGGCGACCCAGATGAAGAGGGAGAGCCCGACACTGCCGGACAGACGGAGGATGGAGCCCGGGGTGGCGAAGATGCCGGTGCCGATGACGCGGTTGACGATGAGGAAGATGGCGGTCGTGATGCCGATTTGGCGCTTCGCCTCGCGTGCATGCTCGATGCGGCCTGGGAGTTCCCAAGTCAGTAAGATTCAAACGATTCCGACAACAAGGACAGGCCATCCATGTGCCTCTCGCGGAAGGGTGACGTACCAACTTCGCTGTCGTAGGTGGTCGTGGCAGGAAGGTCGCCCTTCTTGGAGCGGTCGCCGCCCTCGGCCGAGGCGGACGACGAACCGCCGTTGAGCCTGTGCAGGATGCTGGACATGTTGGCGGCTGATCTTTTGTCTTTGTCTAAGACGACAGAGGGTCGATCAGGTGCTGTCAGGTCAGGTCTGGAGGTGAGCCCGAGACTGAGGTTGAGGACAGGAGACGCAAGACGATCCGGACATGTGCAAGACCCGGAAGGCCACGGCACAAGATATATACGTCTGAAGAAGCAGATCACGCAGCCCCGCCAAGCGGATCACGTCTTAGAGAGACCGAATTGGCGCCATGTGGCGAGACATTTTTCTCTCGTCTCGTTCGTGTCGTGCGCGAACCGAACAGGACAGGCAGCTTCTGGTCTGGGCCAACGTCTTGGAGGGTGCGGCGGCGTGTACTCAGTAGCGACGGGACCCCTGCAAGAGACGATTCGATGAGCTCCGGCATGTTTGTTGCAGGGGATGGGCGGTGCTGCGGGAGCTCATTGGAAGGCTTGATCGAGCTGAATGGATGGAGAGAAATGAGGACTGTTCAGGACGAGGGCCAGAGGACGGAGAATGGAGGCTCAAGGCGTACACGGTACATGGCAGCCCGGGTCCGATGGAAGCTGTCTGCGGTGTTCCGAGACTAGGCGAGACGCATTTTCGCCTCCATAACCTCGTCTGGCCGAGTCTCGAGAAGCCCCATGGTCTGCGTGGTCCTGTACTCCGTACATACGCAGGACGCAGTCCGGATGGCATCGCGTATGTAGTACGGATATCGAGTAGTGGAAACTGCCCCCAACGTCTGGGAAGCACCATCCCGGTCTGCGTCGAAAACGGCGAACGGTCAGGGGCCAGTGGGACATGGAATATGTCGGTTCCAGAGGTCTGGAGTGGAAAAATCTGTGTCATAGTTTCTGTTTGTGGACCACAGGGCCGATGACGCGATCTGAGGTTGAGATGTCGAAGTGGGAAAATTTTAAAGGCCCAAGACCCAAGACCCAGTTAAATCCAGCTAAAATCCCGTGTGGGCTGTTGACCAACGTAGCTGGTTGTCCGGATGCTTGTCCGACTTTACGACGACGACGACATGTCTTCTGTTTTGTCGGCTTCTCACCACCACCGACTGGCCATCACACGTCGCTTAGAGCAGCAAAGTCAGCCCGAAGTGAGACGCTGGGAGTCTCGCCGTGTCCAGCTGCCTGTGGAGGAACATCACGTCTTTCTTGGTCCTGCATTCGACCCCCGGGAAGCACCTTCACATGCCTGCACCGTGCTATGTAATGGCAGATGAAGCCTCGACTGACTCGCCAAGGCTTTCAAAAGTTCGTCAGCCTAGCCGTCGATAGCCTCTCTTGGCTTTTGATGTGTACTGCTCGATGTGTAAGGTGCTGCGCGCTCCATGCTGTTCCAGTCGCGGGTATGAAAACGAGTACCCAGGTCGGGCTGAGGCGAGTGGCATCGCAGCCAAGCCTCGTCTTGGAATTCCGTCGGACCGTTGCGGTTGCCACGCCACGGCGTCAGGCACTTCCAGAAGCACGTTGTCGTGAAGTCGACATCAGGCCGGGCGAACTGGCTGCGACCTGGCGACAAACACGCAGCTGCGCCCGACTTGGCTAGACGAGTGGGATGGTCCATCATCGATGGCTGCACCATCACCGGCTGAAACCGAGTTCGAGGCTGCATTCCCTGACCTCTCTGACCAGTAAAGTCGATCCTCATCCCGCGCAAGTCTCGCAAGCCTCAGGAGACAGCCGTCCCTGTCGACTCTGCGCTGTCTGGAAGTCATCGAACATTCCAGACGAGCGGAAAAGTTTGCACCGGGCAACAGGCAGCCACGGGCGAGTCGGCAAATCAGCGGTTTGCTGACCTTCAGCTCAAAGGCCTCGCCCGACGTCCATGGGTTGATGGCTGCTCTTGGTTCGGACGAATAGACGATACCGGTCAAGGTGATGGCATCAACAGTCTTGGGTCCTTCCTGATCCAACGGCTGGGCGTGATGAAGCCATAATAGTCGCCATCGCGTCATGGCGCCAGTGAGCCGCCGACAAGCGATGGCCGAGAGACGCCTCATGCGCGTTTACCCGAGACGGACGACGTGCCTTGGAGGCCAGCAGCGCGTACCCTACACATTTTTCTTCATTGTCGCCTCTTTTGCGATGCTTTGTTGGACTTTCCGCCTGGACTACGGTGTCGGTGAGCGTAGGAGGAAAACATCATCCGCTGATTAAATCGAGGCCGACGTCACCTAGCTGTCAGTGCCGATTCTGATGCTGGAGGTTCGTCGAGATTGGCAAAGACATCAGCCACAGGTCGAAGCAGCAGTGGCCTGGGCTGAGTACACTCCTGTGAGATTCGATTGTCCCAACCCTCATCGCATTCCGTTTGGTCATCCGGCGTGGTGTCGTTTGATCGAAAGCCGCTTATTCAGAGTATGGAGCTGGTCATGTCGAGGAGTCGGTTGTTCAATGTTGATGAGAAGACAGACGTCTTGGTCGTCCATTGGGCCTCTGGCACGTATCGCAGGCAACCGGGACAACCCACGACTGCACATAGGTGGCCTAGACACCGTATCGCTTGGAGAGAGACCAGCAGCCTACGGTCCAGCATATATAGACACATGTACGGAGTGCTCCGTGCAAACATGGCCGACCAGGCGAGTCCAAAGGAGACGCAGGGGCACAGATAAGGTGCCGCTGGAGCCCCGCACCTTCACCCACCCCCGAGATCGCAGTTTGATGACCCGAGATATCTCAACCCAATCTACAGACTACTACGCAACATGGTGTACTTGTATAGACTCGGCGCTACCGCCATCTGCCATTGCTTCCGGCCCGATCTCTCCCACCTCCATATCGGCCCGCCTGTTCCCATCGGTCTGGTCAACATTGAATGCATCATCCCCTGTCTAGTGGCGGCGGGTCGACGCCGCAGCGACTCCAAGCACACGCAGGCTGGACAGGCGTCAGGCCTTCATCGCGGACCGTCCCGCGTCAAAGACACTTCTCCGGTCGTTCGGAGGTCGCAGGCGCTGTGTAGATCATCACACGCTCCTACATGAGGTAGTACAGCCCAAAGAAGCTCACCAAAGGCGTCTTATCAAGAGGTGGAGCAGTCAATATCGCACGCGTATTCACGTAGTATTCTTTGCATTCTTCAGTCATTGTGCTTGGACACAGCATCTCAGGCTTGACATTCACTGCAGATATTGCCGTAGATACCCATCCGCGGTGGCGGCCGAACGAGGCTGGTCGCCACATCGAATGCACCGTTGCGCTGGTTGTACGACGTGCTCGGTATATCAAGGCTGCACATCCGCAAAGAGAAGACGAGAAGCTTGGAACGATGCGAATCTGCGTTGAACAACGAGTGCAGCAAGCATGCGGAGCCAACCCTCCGATGCCGTCCGGGCAAGGGAGCTTCTAGCAAGGGCCCTCCGATTGTCGGAGGTGCCCGTATTTCCTCGGCTTCGCTTTGTGCCAGAGCCCGGAAAGTATCGCATTCGTTAGTTGACGAGGGCTACATCACATTGCCAGGCAGGGAGGGCTATGCCAGACGCCTTCTCAGCATGCTGGCTACATTGACGTCCTTGCTAGGATATGCGAGCCTGGCAGCGTGGCGCCAATGGGGTAGAAACAACTTCTCACCTTGGAGGAGAGCGACTGCTTTGGGGTTGCGGCGGTCATGTGCCGCATCTTGGCTGGCCTTGACACAGGTCCCGTCTGTCTCTTGATGCTGGCAGCCGCAGCCGAATCCATCTGGCGACGTGATTGGACTCAAAGACTATCCGCGGATGCGTCCGTGTCGTTTTCGGGAGTGTCTTGACGAGCTTACGAATGCTTCGTATTTCGTTGCTTTGATACTTTCTGACTTGTCGGCCTCGGATGCTCAATCGCTAGCATTTGTCCCCTCATTCGATGGTTAGCTTCGCATTCAACTGCCACTTTGCACTCCAGTTGAGATTAGGCATTCATGAGGCAGCTGCCGTTCAGGGCGGGACCTGATGCCGACAAACACGCGTTCATATACCTAAAGCGAATAGGAGATCTGCTCCATCGGCGATACCGTTCGTAATCGGCTTGTCCCTCTTGGAGAGCCGAAGCAATGAACTGATCAACGTCCACCGGGCAGAGCATGAACGAGCTAGAAACAGGCGTTCGGCAACACATCGTCAAGGGGATGATCAGATCGGCTTCACTTTGACCACGATGACGGCCTTTTCTAATTACATGTATGCTCGGGCCGGCCGTCGCTGCAATAACATTCCCTGTCAAACTGCTCCACTGGCAAAAGTCAAGGGGCCAAAGCACCCTCGAAGTTGGCGCCCTAAAACGACAGGAACTCACTCTGTTATCCTCATGTCCCGGTCGAGGCTATACAGTCTAATAGAGAGGGAGTAAGTTGAGTTAACGGGACGCTCCGGAATTTGCTGGATTGCACATGCTGATATATAGTTACCTGAAAGGCTACGCCTTGTCCAACCTGGGCCTTTTGCAAAGCCTATCTGAGCGTTGTAATTTAACCAAACAATTTAGGCAAACTATTTACCCGCTCTCCATACAACTCGAGTGGATGTGATAGCCGCATGACACCCTACCCTTGGTACGGGAAGACTCTCTCCCCCTGTGTACGGATAGTATCGGGGAAGTTAACCCGCTCACCTGGCTGGCACACTCACATGTACTCCCATACTTCACACACAGCCCGAGCTCCATTGGACCCCCTGACTTATTACCAAGTCACCGACTATGCAAGTCTTGCTGGTTTGATTAGAGGAGCAATGTATATTGGTCTGCAAAGCTTATTGTCTCTCATCTCATGCCTTGGGCAGTCTCACTATTATAAAGTGTAGCCAGCATGGCGCCGCACAAATAGGCGTCTGCGCCTGTTTGGTTTCTGTTACTGTTTGTTTCTGTACTTTTTCTTCGTCGTAATGAAGATAATAAGCGGCGTCTTCTTTCTGCTGCACTGTCTGTCAGCAGCCAGCCGCGCGACTGTCGCACAACCACGCGGCATCCACGCGCCGCGGGACCGGGACACACACCTCTTGGACGCCAGACAAGAGGCCGCGACGGGCAACGCCGCCGTCGAGAACGAGGTGAAGGATGGCCATTGCAAGGACTTTATGTTCCTATTCCTGCGCGGAAGCACGCAGCAGGCCAACATGGTACGCATCTCTACTCCATGTCACGTCTAGCCTCGAGGCCCAGTCGCTGATTCGAAGCCGTCTTGTCCCCGTTGCAGGGTTTACAGCCGGGCCCTCAAGTCGCGGCCTACCTTCGACAGGTCTTGACTCCCGAGCGCATCGCCGTGCAGGGAGTTGAATACCCTGCGACGCTCCAGGACAACCTGTGCGTCAACAATCAGCTGTGCCGTCCGTCAGAGGTCACGTCCGCCAGCAAACAGGTCAGGCAATACATGGACAAATGCCCCAAGTCCACGGTCGTCATGGCAGGTTATAGCCAGGGGGCCGCGATGCTCTCACGCTTGCTCTCGGCCCGACTCGTCGAGCCCGAGTACCGCAGAAGAGTCGTCGCAGCAGTCACGTTTGGCAACACGATGCAGCGGTACAACCACAACAACATTCCCGAAATCCCTGCCGAGAGTGTCAAGATGTTCTGCAACGACTTCGACCCGGTCTGGTGAGTTGCGCCACCCGCAAAAAACCGGGATCCTGAACCTGACGCTGACAAACACCAGCAAAATCGGTGTGCCATTCGGGGCCATCATGCCCGACCATCGCGACTATCGACCCTCGGCGAAGCCGGCGGCCGAGTTCATGCTCCAGCGGCTGGCCACCGTCGACAAGACGATCAAGACCTCGGCCGCGGACATGAGCTTCACAAACTACGAGAGCCTGGGCTTCAAATTCCACGACTTGCACCTCGGAGCGGCAAAGGGCACCTCGAAGCCCTTCAACGACGCCGAGGCCCTGGCCGGGCTGGACTACATCGGCGTCGTCTCCCTGTCGGGCAAGGGCGCCGCGCGCGTCGACAACATCGGCGTGCTGTACGAGGACATGGCGGCCTACGTGGAGCACGGCGGCAAGGGGGGCCAATTCAAGCGCATCGACCTCAAGGAGGGCGAGTACTGGACCAAGACGGAGATGTGCAACGGCAAGAAGAAGAAGGCCAGCCGCATAGGATACTTCCGCGCCGAGACCAACAAGGGCAGCAGCCCGCTGGAGCTGGGGACCAAGACGGACGACAACTGCATCACGTACGAGTCCGGGGAGGGCCGCGCGTTCGTGGGCATGCACGGCGAGTCTGGCGACGAGATCGACAGCCTCGGTCTCATCAGTTACCCGATAATCGAATAGACTTCCGGGTTCATCACTGGAATTGGATAGATGTAGAAGCTACGGAATAGACCTTTCAACCTGGCCACTCTGCTAAGCCGTTGAAGATGGATTGTGAATGGGTCTTCGTGCTTCGCCTGCTTCGCCACCTTGTAGCCGAAAGACCGTGTGTAATATCAGGCCCTCAGTTGTCGAGCTTGTTTCCCGCTCACTGAGCCATGTTTTCTTGGCTTCGTATGAGCGTCCAAGCCATGGAAGACAAAGGCCGAGTTCACACCACATGGCTGCGCTCTCCCGGAACCACGAGGTACACCGTCTCATGCGTCCGGAAATGTCGGAGTCTTGGTCCGTGACATAGCCTTGTACTGCCATACTGGGTGATACTGTCTCCGTTCTTCTCTCTCATGCCTTTCCCGTTGTCGTACGGAGACTATTTGCCGGGAATTCCGGTAGGCTCAAATCTCAGCATGTCGTGCCCCAATTACATGAAGCCTTGGTGCACCAGATGCATGTTCACTCTGCCCTTTTCTCGTCCTCATGACAGCCCGACAGACTGACCCTACGTTCACGATCAGAGTCCCAAGGTGTCCCATGCAGACAGACCCGAATTCATCTTTTACCGGAATATTTGAAACGAGTGCACATGTACAAAGCTAGACGGCACCGGCTACCAATAGCCGATGCATCAAAGTTTCCGCCGGTGGCAAGACGGACTTCGCCGTGCAGGCGGATAAAACCAGTCCCCCTGCCGTCGAGTATATCAGAGTTAGAAGCCCCAGTAGCCCTTGACCAGGAACGCGCCGTAGCCGGCAACGGCCGCGACGAGGCCGATGCTGCCAAAGTAGGCCGTGGGCCGCCCGTAACCCAGACCGCGCCTCATGATGCCAAAGTCGGCGTGGAGCACGCGCAGCACGAGGAGGCTGCCCAGGAACCAGCCCAGCGCCTTTCGGTTGCCGCCGTTGAGCTCCGCCAGCGAGGCGAGGACGAGGGCGAGGGGCACGTTCTCGGCGAAGTTGGCGTGGGCCCGCGTGGCCAGGTACAGCTTGTTGTCCGCGTACGACGGCTGGTCGGATCCGGGCTTGGACGAGTTGTCGCCGAGGTAGTGCTTGTCGCCGAGCCGCTCGCGAACCACCCGGAGGCTGAGGAGGGTGTAGTACAAGGTGAAGGGTAGCGCAAAGGTGCCCGTCACAGCTTTTTTTTTTTTCAATGAGTCCATCGCGTTAATAATCACTAATCAAACTCAAAAAGAGGGGGTCGTGGAGTAAATTAGGACACGGAACTCACGAAGCAGCTTTGGCAGGGTAGTCAAGCCGATGGGTTGGGCGCTCATATTTGCGATTCTTGCTGTCTTGGGACGTCCGAGGAAGTTTCGAAATTTTGTTGCCGAGTTTTCGTGAATGAAGGAAGTAGAACCCGTTCAGTAACTGTTGTGGACGTCTGTTTTGAGGTCGCAAGCCGGCACCCGAGGAATGATGACGATGTCGACGTCGCTAGTGCCGATCCGTCTCACGTCTTTGACATCATGCATTCCCGGTTGAGTCCAAGGCCGTTCGTGGCGTACATGGCCTAAGCGCTTGAACAACTTTCACGATGCCAATTGCGCAGATTATACAGACGCAGAGCTCTCGTGCACAACTGGCCATGACTCATATGAGCAGCCAGCAAAGCGCTTCATATAAAAGGTACCGGATCTGCGGGTGTCATTTAAACTCTCTTCATATTAATGAGCAAGTTCCCACGTTCCGACATGGCGCAGTTATTACTATTAGCATAATTATTGAGGGAAACCATGTCCTCGAGCCGTCCCATGTCGCAACTTCATATTGCTTCACATCGTGAATCCATCAAGGTTGTCCAACACGTCCGTCGTCCAACGTGAAACCGCATGTTTTCCGATTACACAAAATGAGAACCATTTTCGAATCAGGCGCTCGGGCAATCGACGCGGTAGCTCACCCAAATGCTGCGAGAATCGGCCGGTTCAGCGCACTGCTGGACTCCAACAGATGTACCAGCACCTTGACAACCGTTGCTGGTATAGGCGGTCACTGAATAATACGTTAATGAACAACTCTTTCGACTTTTGATACTCCAGGACCTACTCGTGCACCCAGAGGTGAGTCTATTGAGGTAAATGCCCCTCACGTGGGGTAGATCCTCGGGGTTGGAAGAGAACGATGGACGGCAAACCCCAGTCTGTGACTGAGTGATGGTCGTCACCCCGAGGTTGCCCTGGTTGTCGCCTCCCACGCCGCAGTTTGCGTCGCTCCAGATGCGAAAGTCGAGGACATGGGGGTCGCTGCGGCGTGATCCCGTCGGGGTTGCCTCTGCAGAAAACGCGAGAGCGGCCGCGGCGAGGAGGACGGATGAGAAGTGCATGTTGATGATTTGGGAATGAAGAAACCCGAAAAGCAGTGGCTGCAATCGGCGTTTGTCGCTGTGCTGTATTATCTTCCACAGCCAGTAATTGCTGTTGGGAATTTGAGTTGAATGGCTGATGAGAACCGTAAAGACAAGCTCCAAAAGCTGCATTTATATCCAATATTTGGTCGCGCGTTGGAACTCTGTCCGAGATATCACCAGATCTCGTATCGAACTTCTTTCACCCGATGACGTTTGCTACCCGTATCGCAGCCAGCGTCGGGCATCCTTCGAATACGAAATGTCAGCGTGACGGAAGTTCGAACACGACACATGGTGATCGTATGTACGAGCCCGTATTCTGCAGCAAACTGGATTCTCGGGCTTGCGGCGACGCAGTGTCACCTCGAGGCCTCGGTCCGCTTTGTCGGTCTTGCCGCTGGTGACAGGTCGCGACTTTGAACACTGCGGTTCCCGCGGCCAAGTCTAAATAAAGCAGGTCGAGGGATACAGACATGCGGTGCCAAACTCAGTCGCCGGTGCCGCCTGGAAAACGCGCGATATGTCGTCCAGAACGCCACGCCTCTGCAGGCGGCCTATTTGATCATGACGACGACACTTGTGTTCAAGGCGTCGAACTCGCCGACAGAGGAGCCGTCGCCTTTTGTTGGTGATTTGACGTAGCTTGGGAGACAAACACTACTCATGGCACGTATATTCTTTCACACTTGTAAACTAGAACTAATTTGCAACTAGAACTTGGAAGCTAACAGTATCAACCGAACCTGACCTGATGGTATGACAAGAGGTCTTCTCTCACATCTTGCTGGGGCAGTTCGTCCATGCATGTCTCATCCACGACCAAGCTGTGACACCAGTTGACAAGAGCCTCACCAGTTATTTGAGTCGCCGGGCCCTTTGAGAATTGCTCCGCAGCAGCGCTCGGCTGGGAAGCCTTCTAATTCGGCAGCTTACTGTTCCACTCGTGTTCAGCAGCTTGAAGTAGCACAACGCCAGTTGCCATCGTCCCAGACTCCATCTCGACACATCTCGATGCGTATCGTGACAGCTGCATCTACACGACAAGCAGAGCAGCTTTGCCTTCGTCGAGGATGGGGCCGCCCCACGGCTGTGATGCCATGTGAGCTCGTATGAGGGTCAAGTCAACGGTCGACGCTCCCGCGGCGCCCACCATGTGCCTCAGCAAGATGCACTTGTTGCACATGGGAAGGACCGCTCCAGGAAATCCTTCGGGGATCGTCAGCGGGAAGCGCTCCAAGGCGAAGAGATGGCCGCTCCCTCTTTCGGGAAAGCGAGCCGGGAACGGGATGCCAGCAGCACAGCAAACCTGCGAGCAAAGCTCATGTCTCCACGATGTTTTGCAAGTAGGGCATTTGAGGCGGTGGGAAGCAAGAAATCGAAGGCCGGCTGGGTAGCAAACCAGGTCAATACACTTCTTGCAGAAGATGTGACCACATGGCATCACCGTTGCTACTCTTCCCTCTGCGTCAGTGGGCCTCTCGCGTGCACGCAGGTCGATGACGTCGGGATCATCCTCTCGTCCTACGAGCTTGGCCGGCAAGCCGTCTCCGATGATGGTCATTCGTTCTGTGCATAAGAGGCAGTCGAGCGCCAGCGTGTCATAAATCTCGGGATTGGACAGCAAAGCAGTCCTCATGGGAGGGAAGTACATTGAATCGGGTGAGATGTGGTTTGACGCTGCCATTCTGTCTCGGGCTGGGTATGTGGTTGGAATGAGTGCGTGAATGAATCCAAGAGGCTGTTGACTTCGACGGCCAAAAAAAAAAGAAGAAAGATGAGCTACGGGTTCTGCTTGGTTTGATTTGTGAATCTGAGATCTGTTGTCGGTGGATTGAAAAAAGACCCAGGTAGGAGACAATACATAAGTAGAGGGATTTCAAACCGAACTCAACTCAGGATGTTATTCAGCGTTGTTCCGCCTCTTCCAGAACAAAGTCCAACGTCTTCGTTAGGAAGATTCGTGGGCTTTTGCTAGATAGCTCAGCGTCGAACACAGTAGAGGAAGGTCGGGAGTGAACAATAGGCTTTGGCTCATTGCCCATCTGGTCGAGCACGGCTAGTCTGGCTGATGATATCCCAGATCAACCAGACTCAAAATGCTGTGGTCCATTGAGCGACGAGTCTTTGTTGGCAGAATACCGATTTCCGCGGAAGTCACGTCACGTCTTGCAGTGGAATCGATTCTAGTTGTAGTGAGCACTGTCCCCTGTCCCATGATTTCGTGTGAAGAGTAGAACAACAAGGTGTGATGATATGACATTTCCAAAGTTCATGTGCTCACAACCGTGTCTCGCACATGGAAAGGAGCCGTTGACGAATGCATCTGCTGGCAGTGTGAACCGGTATGTCTCACAAGCCAAGCGGGAAATAATGCAAAGGCCCAAGAACGGTTATCCAAAACGGGTCCTCACAGATAGCGCATGTTCAATACCAGAAGACTTGTTTTTAATTATTCATAAACTGCTGGCCGTCACGCAGACACAACCTTCTTAATCTCGGTCTTCAGGTCTTCCTCCTTGAGACCGAGTAGTGTCACTGCGGCATTCTCCTTGACCGCGTTCCCCTTGCCGTCGCCAAACTCGTGCTGCTGGAGCAGTTCGATGAATGCACTCCAGTCTCCCTTGGCCAGCTTCTCGTCCGCAATCTTTTCCAGCTCGGAAGTCTGCACGTTGGTGACGGTGTAGGAGGCTCCAGTCTGCTCCTCGACGAGCTTCAGGACCTCGCGCTGTGTGGTGGTGAAAGAGGCGACCTCAATGTACTTGTTCGCAGTGGCCTCGGGGTTCTTGAGAACACCAGCAACGGCCTTTCCGACAAAGCCGAGGGTGGAGGCGGAGAAGCGCTCGTTGCCAGAGTCAAAGATCTTGGCCGTCTTGTTCTTGACGTCGATGCCCAGCAGGCCGCCGCTGAAGTTCTGCTCTAGGTCAGCCATGGCCCAGAAGGTGAGAGTACATCAAGCGTCTTACCCAGTCAAAGAAGGGTCCCACGGCGATGCCGGTCCAGGAGAACCAGTCGTGCTTCTTGGAAACCTCAATCAAGTAGTCGGTGATTTGGATCTTGCCAGTCAAAATCTTTCCGATTTTGGTGCCCTGCGCTTCACGGGTGTGGATGCCAAACTCTGAGGGGATGAAACGCTTGACTTGTGTCGCAACAGCGGCGTCGATGACCAGCTTCTGGGCGCCGATGGCAGCTGACGCAGCTGCGGAGACAACAGCATCCTGTCCTTGGAGAGCATCCTTGATGGAGTCCAGAGATGAAAAGTCGACCTTCTTGACTGTGACTTCAGAAGGGAAGGTTGCCGATGATTCTTGTCTGCTTAGAACGGTGACTTGGAAGCCTGCCTCGACCAAACCGGAGAGAACCTTGGGTCCAAGGTTGCCAGAGGCCTGTGAAAATTAGCGCAATCACCATCGGTAGGGAGGAAGTCCAGCGTACTCCGATGAGAGCGACCTTCTTGATAGCAGCAGACATGGTGGAGTGGGTACTGGATGGCTGGTAATAAATGGCCACTGCGTAAGGGAGAATGCGGGTTGGAATGAAAGATCAAGTGAATAATAAGGTATCGCAAGTAGGTGATGTTGTCAGTTTATATCCTCTGTTGAGACGGTCAATTTACACCACATGAGGCTCACCCCGCCCCAATAGCATCATCACGCAATACACGGGGACCTCGCACGATCCAGTGCCTCAGCACGTCAGCAGCACGCCAGATCCACTGGAGATTAGCAACGGCACTTATCAATCTTTGACAACCGACGGCGAGCGGGACTATCCCAGAGACCGAACTCTACCATGTAGAGTTTCGGTGCTGCGCAGGCCCGTCTGTTGCGGAATCAAATTGGTTCCGAGTGCGCTCTGCTTCCGACACACTTACTCATCGAGCCCACCTACCGAGACACCGGCTGCGTCCGTCGGCAGCCGAATCCCTACCCAGCTGTTCATGGGCGTTGCTACTTGGCCGACAAACTCCAGTCTCCAAGGAGGAGTTGAAGCGACCGTGTCCTCTCTCTTTGGTTGGCGGGCGTCAAACAAACATCGCTTGACTCCATGCTCTTATTGAATGATTACCTACCTAGTGAACAGAACTCTCCAGTTGTACCATATGGATCTTGGGTGGGGACCAGAGAACTCGCTGCTACCACGACATAAACCTGGTTGGTGTGTACAAAAGCTGATTAGTGAACATCAGCAACCGAAGACGACTTGCACTCACAGCACAGAGAGTGGCTCGAATGCCAGCCTAAAATCACTTGATTGATTTCAAGCTGCTTGAATATCTTGTCGTCGAACGGATTGTCAGTTTCTTCCATCTGTCACAGCGCGAGGAAGTGGTTATACACCTCCAATCGGCATCGTATACCGAATACACCGAATACGTGGTATCGCAGACTCTTGTGCTAAATGCCGGATCCCTACTCTGCTTAGAATGTTGTCTGCACCCTCTGTTGACCAAAGATACAGCAGACAAGTCCAATGACAAGGCCATCCAAGTCAATTGTGAAAGTCCTACCGATATAGAGGGCTCAATATTTCGGCCAGCTTCTTGGCGTCCTTCTGGTAACTCCATCCAACGTGATTCTCCTGACGACGTCGTAGGGGCACACGGCCGATGCGCAACAAATTTCGATTTTTCTTCGGTGTAGTAACTCGAAAGCTAATCTGGCTTTGAGTTACAATGAATAGAGAAAGGAGCACTCAATCGACAAATCGACTTGGAGAGTGTTATCAGATCAACGACTATGAACCTGGGACTTCAGGTTAAGAAGAAAGGGATGACCGCCAACAGACTCTGAAGAAAACAGGATGTGGTTTACATTCCTTCCCATCATCAGATGCTTCTTCCGATACATCTCTTGACATGGCCGAGAGGATCTGCTGTCCAATCCGATGCGTCAATGTACCATCAGCCCACATGCAGTTCCTGCAGTCCTGGGCTTTTCGGTGTAGACGTCTCACCGATACAGCGAGATTCTTTCGCCCAGACGTCTTAGGGGTTAATATTGTTTCTATTCTTCTCGTCTCTGGATTTATCTTTGGTTTGCGGCTTTTCAATCTTTTGATTGGTGAATAGTCTGTATTTTGTGATAGAGTCTGTTGGAGACCGTGCGTCTGCCATCATTATGAGCCATCTCGACTCATCGAACCTCCGACCAATCAAGGCTGATAGCTCTCAAGTTTTGTATGCACGTGGTTTTTCGACAATTCTTAACATGGCCAAGTTGCATCCGGATCACATACTCTCTTCACCAATCTGAGCATTTCAAGAAATGCTCAATGAGGCGTTGCCATTGTTCCCTCAATTCCGCACGATAAGCAGCCTGCTGGCCTCTCCGTTTTGAAGGAGAGGCTTTCCTATACTGAATCCATGGAGACACATCAATCAACCACCTTCTTTGGATCCTTCGCACAGGACACCAGTCTCATCAGACCACAACAGCCGAAGGAGCCTGTGCCTCCCTGGAGATTTTACTTGGAGTTCAGCCGACGAATATAACACGATCATCGGCTGGATGGAAGGTGATGAACCGGCTGGACCTGCTGGTTTCTTTGCTGAGCTACCTGCCGACCCCCGCCTGCGTTCAGATGACCTTCTTCCAACATTCCAGCCTTTAGGTCGTGATACCACAGTGAGCGGATATCTAGAACAGGTCAGGCGTGAAGGGGGTCTCGAGTTGCTGACCGGTGGCGACATGTCTTCATTGCAGGGTGTTCCAGGTACCATTTTTTTCCAGCCCGATATTCACCGACAAGGCTAATTGACACAACAGTCATAGACCAGCGACCGAATGCCCTCAGCATCAGTCCAGTTCGCGTTTGGCGAGAGAGCGAATTTGAACACCTTGGACCAGGCGCAACTTTGCGTGCGGAGCCGATCAATGGTGCCAACCGTCCACATCAGCTGCCAAAGTCCGGCAACGAAGCCATACCGAACAGTTCTACAAGTACCACACGTGTCTCTTCGAAACGCAAAGCGAGCCCGCCCGATACCCTGCTACCGGAAGACGTCGCTGGTGAAGATGCTGCCACCAAAAGGCAGCGCAACACGATCGCCGCGAGACGCTACCGGCAGAAATGGAGAGATCGGATAACCGAGCTCGAGTCAATGCTAGGAAATGTCGTGGAAGAGCGGGACGAGCTGAAGCTGAAGCTGGCCAGAAAGGAGGCTGAGGTGGACGCATTGAGGGAGATGCTGAGCAAATAGAGGATCTTGTTATGAAACTGTTTTACCAGGGCTTTTTACAGTGACCACTCGTTTACAGGAACTGATGCTAGATGAGGACAAGTCTTTTGTTAATACTACATGCTCGGCTACCAAGCCTCTCTCATGATTGACTCCAAATAGGGACTGTCGGTCTACGTGGTGTCAAGACGAAGGTGGTGGATGACATTACGACCAAACAATGCTCGCTCTTGCTATGACTTGTCTAAGACCGCACAAAGATATAATGAACCTGTTGAACAACAACCGTACTCTAAGAACCCCCTGCAGCAACGGCGGCGCCAGCTCCAGCCGCCGCACCGGCGGTACCGGCACTGGCGGTGACGTAAAGCCACCACAGCCAGAAGCCAGAAGCCACGGCCGCCGTCTCCCACTCCTCGCCCAGAGTCCCCGTCAGACCGCTCCCCGTGAAGGCGAACTTGCTGCCCTTTGTCATGCTCCACGACATGTTGTGGGCGAGAACGGCAACGACCTCCTGTCCGTCGCTCGCGAATCCCGGGTTGGGTTCCCGGCTCGGTCCAGCGGTGGCAGCCTGCGCCCGCGACATCCGAACCAGCTTCCAGCCCGTGGAGTGGCCCGCGAGTTCCTTGATTTCGCTCCCGTGGGAGGTCCTCCACTGGAACTCCTCCACCACGCCCTTGGCGGTCCTGAAGTGAAACGTGCGAACCTGTACCTGTTTCCAGCTGGGGTGCTCGAGTGGTTCGAATGCGACTTCCACGTCGCCACCGTGTTCTCTGTGGACGGTGATGGAGGCACGGTCGTGCCACCCCTTTCCCTGCCGGCTCACGGTCGCGAGCATGCGGTCTTTGTCGCTCGGGCCGTCGTGAAGAAAAAGAGATTGCTTCCGAGAGAAGATCTTTTGGTCGTAGGAGATGGTGTATAACTTCTCGTCCGAAGTAGGGCCGAGATAGTAGACTTGCTTAAACTTCCAAACATAGTAGCAGTTGAATGTTGGGGGAAACTTTGCCGTGGCAGCAGTCAATCTAGTCGAGTCCATGGCGGTGTCGTTAAAGGTTGGTGCCTCATAAGGTGGCGCTTCTCCGATGTTGTCGGGGTATGGTGGAGGGTTGCCATTATGGGCATCAAAGGCTTTGTCTTTGGATGAGAACATTGCTGGATTGGCGGACTTTGTGCGTTGTTGAAGTCTTTAGTGCCTGAGTCGGCAGAGTACAACACAGTTGGTTTCACCATCGTGGCCTCGAGAGAGACTGAGAGCGAGGTCAGCGAAGCTTTTATGCCGAGGTGAGATCTGTGAGGTTTATTCCGCCTTTCGAGGCTGAGGCAGATTGAACGGGAACCCCGAATGACGTACGTGAGATGCCAAGTTATCGATCAATGTCGAAAACGACAACCCATTGGTCGCAGATCAGCTAGGGCTGAGCATGGAGGCGCCTTCGTCAGTTTCTGACCACAATTGGCGCAGTCACGGTCGCAGCGCGAATCACGACAGGCCAGCAAGCGATTGCTGCGCCTCCTCCTCAATTGCCATATTCGGAGATACCAGGTATCCGTACGATCCCAACATCATCTCGTGCCTGACAAGGGTCTCGAGTTCTGCTTGTTTGGACTTCACCCCGGCAGTGGTTCCCACTATATGTGTCCATAGGCCCAAAAGAATTCCACTTTAGGCACCCGTAAAACTCGGACATCCATGAGTTGGTTGCCTGTATCTGAATACGTGTTGCGCCGCGTGGCTGCCTATTTACATACGCACCCATAAACTGTCCGTTACGATGAGTGGAATGCTCACAAGCATCACAAGACACTGCTGCTGCGAGGTAAAGTGGCATTGACGGCCATGATCCGCGTCCCAGTTGGCCAACTTACTACCTTGATGACTAAAGTGCTTGTGGTTGCTGAAAAGATGGCTGGGCAATGACCACAACCCAGAGCTGACCCTTGAGACTTGGGAAATGAAGTCGAGATATGACTTTGCTATCCAGCGGCACATCATCGCGTGCACTGCTTTAGCTGGAAGAAAGGCGCTAAAAAGAAGAGTCGTGTGACAACCTGGAATCTATGGCATTCTCGACTTCTTCTTGCTTCAACTTCAGAAACTTACAGATCGGACGTCGCCATCATCAAAGCTTCCATCCAGGTAGCTGCCGCACATGGCCTCGTATAAAAAACCGCGCTGTGTTTTGGGAGTCGAAATTTTCTCCCGTCTTGTTCACTTCCCAAAAGCATGTCTTTCTTCCTTCTGTCAATGGCCTTCATCGCCATGAGTCTCATCGCTTACTTCCGTCGTCTCACAGACATGCCACGGACGAGAGACACTCGGCTTTCTGAAGATGATGTCTCGGTTGCCCCGTACAGAAATGAAAAGAGGAACATCTCTTTTAGCAATACGATATACACCGGGTATACGGACGTTTCACAAAAGAAGTTCGCCGAGAACACAGCCAACAGCGGTTTGTGTCGACTACCACCTGAGATCTTGTTGGAGATCATGGGCCATCTTACTCCTGTCGACCTCTATTTATTTAGACAAACATCTCGATTGACATTTGCGCTGTTTCTCGATGATGCATTCTCAGACTTCCATACCAAAATGCTCTCACCCAGGGAGAAGAGATGGAAGCCACTCCATGTCTGGGGAACAGCAACACAGGCATCCCCACTGCCACGGCTAGAATTCAATCAAAGTTCACTTGCTCCAGATCAGATCGAGAGCCTCGAGGCTTTGGTCAGAAAAACACACCTTTGCCGCACTTGCTCGACAAACCCGGACGCGGCCCTCGGAGGCATCTCGTCTTTCGACGCACCCACTGGAGCATCTGGACGGAACCTCTTTTGTGTGCATTGTGGAGTAAGCCACAAGAGAGAGTTCTTCTCTGCGTCTCAGCAGACTTCAAACAGTCCTGTTTGCATTTGCTGGGAGGGGAAGTGGAAAACCTGCCCTCACCGCTCAGTCACGCTGTTCGACGTCTTCCCGTGGGCATGTGGACTTTTGGAGCCGCACAACTTTGACCATGTTGTCGGGCCGCCATGCTCAGAATGCTCGTCCGTCTTCAACAGACGATTCGAAATACCTCCGACTCTGAAGCTCAATTTCTTGCGGTCTCTACATGTAACCTGGACGATGGAGGTCTGTCGACTAGAGAGGGGGCAAATCCTTACCAAAGAGGTTCTGCGACGGGGTCTCGATCAGTTGAAAAGACGATTTGGAAATGGGTACCTCTGCCCGCATACTAGTTTTGACGGCCATCTTCTCATGGAGCCATTTTCGTGGCACCGCTGCGTCTGCTTTAGAGAACCAAGCACCGCGGACCAGGGCTCCCGGAAACAATCGTGCTATAGGCATGATACCGATCGGCATAGATGCTGCGCATGCGATGCTCAAGAAGGCCACGTGGGCAAGTTCATGGCGTCCGGGGTATCATCCTTTCGCAGATATAGCTTTGTGGCTCATGATGCCTCTTGCCGCTCCTGCGATTCTACTTACTCATGGAGTCTCCATGGTCTTCGTATTCAACTGAGCCGTACTCATGAAGTCGAAGGAGTGCGGGACGAGAGCAGCATAGCAGATAGAGCCGGAGTTGCCTTCTTGAAGCTTGACAGTCCTGACCGGAATCGATGGCTCAGAACCATTGATCCCGACACGTATGAAGGTCCTGCTGGGTCATCCGTGGACAATTCATGCGACGAGGGATCTTGTTGGAACTCTGGGAGGCGCGTCAAGCAGCGGTCTCTTCGAATATCCGATTACCAATATTAACGACGACACATTGAGCTCGTGCGTTGTATTCATACAGATGACTCGAAATCAAAGCTGCTCGACAATTGGTTGAAGACGAGACTACATTTTTGTTTCGGGGCCTAGGAAATTAAATGTCGTTTCTGTCTCTCATAGCTTGTTGCTTCGCAACAGCACCCAGGCCGAGGTTTTGCTGCCTTTGCTCACATGCCTCTACTAATAGACAGAGACCGGGTAAGAGTTTAGGAACTCGGCAGAGCCAGCTAACTTTGTCGTCTTTTTACGACGGCCAAGGGCTACAAAACCTACTTTCTTTATTAATGGTTCAAAAACTGGAGTCCACCCGTGACCCCAGAGTCTTCTAGCGTGAACATTTCGGGAGAATACAGTCAACCATTAGGAGCAATCCCAATGTCGTGGTAAACTCAAACATGCTTCCAAATCGCCTCAGTTGAATAGTCACAGTAACGCTTCGGCCAAAAGGCAGTTTGCGTTAATCTCCATCAGTCTGGAGATGAATGGTGTGACTCTCACTTACGCTGACGTTCCAAAACCAAGAGGGCGAAAGATTACGAATTTCTAGCAGCTGTGATTGTTCTTACTACTTGCGGGTCAGCTCTTCCTCTTTTGCTGTTGCGTAAGACGCTAAATCCATCGTCCGAACTTGCAGATGCGTTCTTATCCTCTCGTCTCTCTTATTATCGTCGTAAATCCAAGTTATGTGTGCTCCGGCTCTTTTCTTTGCCCGAAAACAAACCGTACGTCATCGGGTGGTTCCAAGATATCGGACCAAGACGCAAAGCTCCGTGTTGTATCGGATTTGTATTCAGTATAGCCCTACGTGTACGCAACGACGCATTCGCAGACTGGTGGCTATTGACTATTGTCTCACAGTGATGTCGATAGATTCACGCTATCGAGACCATCTACTGTGACACTGTCATCCGAAATTTCGGCCAGTATGGTGGGTTTCTGCACCATGATAATGGCATGCCTATGACTGGCACGATGCCAGAATAGAGCTCCCATTCGTTGTTTAGAGACGATTGTGAGTCGGTGTAGAAGTCACCCAGCTCAACATTGTCATTTTCGGTTCTTGTATTCGACGACTTGATGGACATGGAAAGGATGAGCTACAGAGACAGAAGCTTACGACTGAGGCAGTGGACAATGGAGGTAGTGCATGACGGAAAACAGTAGTGGACAGAGACCGATGCGCGCCGTACGGCATCGGACATGTCGTGGTCGAATTCTTCGGAGACCGAAACCGGACGCGGAAAAAGGCCCCCCACCCAAAGGCCCCTCATTCCAGCGTGATGTCACGGCGGGTCAGCTCGCAACTCGGGCTGCCACCCAACTTCCTGGCGGCTTCATCTCCGAGTCCCTCCAGCTTGTTCCTGCCTTGATCGGAAATACTGTCTTCGAAATACGTGGGCACACAAGAAACTGGCGATATGGCAACGAACAAGTACACCCTGGCCAGCAGGGTCACTGTGAGTATCACCCTCGGCGGCAGCAGCATCACTTCCAGTGATCATGTGACGACGTTTCTGACACCACCATAGCTGGCAAATGGGAAGGCCATTCCCCAGATCCAGCTGGGTCTGTACATGATGTCCGGCAAGGAGGCCACCAAGACTATTCCGTGGGCTCTGGGTGCCGGATACCGGGGTTTCGATTGCGCGCAGATGTACCACAACGAGCGAGAGGCCGGTAAGGCTATTCGCGACTATCTCTCCAGCAGCGAGAACACCCAAGGATTAAAGCGCGAGGACATCTTCTACACCACCAAGCTGGCTAGCAACGGCACCTCGTATGACTCTGTGCGACGCTCCATCAAGGAATCCGTCAACGTCTCGGGGCTCGGTTACGTCGACCTTTTCCTGCTCCGCAGCCCCTACGGCGGCAAGGAGGCGCGTCTGACCAGCTGGAAGGCGGTGGAGGACGCCATCACCGACGGCGAGGTGAAGATGGGAGGAGTCAGCAACTACGGCTCTGCTCACGTGAGGGCTTGCTCCCAAGACCGGCGCGGTATTACAGTGCTGACCAGTATCTCAGATCGAAGAGCTCATGGCCTCCAGGCCTCGCGTTGCACCAGTCATCAACCAGATCGAGGTCCATCCGTTCAACACTCAGGTAGGAATCAGGGAAACCTGTGCCGAGCACAACATTGCCATCGAGGCCTACGCGCCCCTCGCGCGTGGAATGCGCATGAAGCACCCCAAGATCTTGGCCCTGGCCAAGAAGCACGGCTGCAGCCCGGCTCAGCTTTTCGTTCGGTGAGTGTTATACTTGAATGACGTACTTTCCAGTGGGACCTCTGCGGAACCTGACACGTCCTCTTAGTTGGTCTCTGCAACATGAGATGATTACCTTGCCGAAGAGTGTCCGAAAGGATCGTCTGGTTGAGAACGCCAGCGTTGCCGACTTTGAGATTTCCAAGGAAGACTTGGTGGCCATGGATGACCTCGACGAGAACCTGGTCACTGACTGGTAAGTCACACACTCACCTTTCATGAGCACGGAGATTTCTAGAAGAAGCATTTGGCACTGACTGCGCGCTTAGGGACCCAACCAATGCGCCTTGAGCCGTAGTTTGAAGTTTAGTCTATATACAATGATAAAGTTAGGTTAATTTATCCAGTCTGGTGTTGAGCCTGGACATCATCCAATCATCCTCCCCGAAGCGATTCAAATACCTGTGTATGTTGTGTGGTGCTGGGCCACTCATCATACCAACATGACGGCAGTGGTATGCTGAAAGTAACGTAGAAACAGCATGCCATCATAGAAAGATATCCATGGAAAATCAGTCTTATAGATGAAGTAGTGTATACGCGACAGCGTATGCCCAGTCCAGCCGAACGTAATGAGTCAACGTCTCAGTACCAACTTGGATAAAGTGACGAGCACGGGATTGCAGAATCATTGCCCAGAAAAATCAGCGTCGGAACAAACGCTGAAATGAGTTAGTCCATAGCATAGATCAGTCGGACGCAGTAGTAACTCGCGTCTCACATACGGGGAACTTCCGGGGTACTAGTCATGGGAGTCAGCGATTGCATCACCCAAGACCTGTATTGTAACCGTTCTTTAGAACAGCCTGGAAACAAGATAACCATCAACTTCATATATAGAGGATCAATGCCAAGAGTCTAATGGCAAATTCCTATTCCAGGATAATGGTTGTAGTCTGCCGTACTGGTGGAGCTACCACCACGAAGCTGCTAAACAATTGGGCCCGCTGCTTGTCCTCTTGTCTTACGGGATATCTTTGGCGGCATCTTTTTTACTCTAGTCGAGATAGAACAGCTGAAAAGTGGCACCTAGCCACGCGTCAGGCAGCGGACGACTGTATCGTGCGGCGTAGATCTGCTCATCCTCACGGAAAGCCCCATCTCGTCCACGTTTTCATGTCAGTCTAAGAGGGGCCGTGTCAGCATCCCTAAATCATAATCCACTCGGGAGTCGACTAACTTGGCAAGACGGACGATTGTCCGCGTGCTTAATCCAAGCCACTCCCTCATTATCGTCGTCTCGTTAACCATGGCTGCAATAGGGAGGTAGAACTACTAAAGTTACCGAAAGTGATTATTCCCGCAGGCGGACTGGGACCAGATTGGGCATGTTAACCGTTCGACCTACCTTCCTTTCCAATGGTGAATTCCGACAATGACGCAATAGCAGCTTGGTCTAGACCCCAACTCCCATCTTCTTGGCGGAACAATGAATAGGCAAGGATCTTTTGGTGGATAAGACACAAGAACTTGTGCTTCAACTTCTGCCGTGAGACAGCGGGAAGAAGCCGCTCCTCGGAAACACCTCTGGAAGTGGAAAATGTTGAAGATTAGGAGGCAAAGAAAAGAGGGCAGACTTGTATATAATATCAGTGAGTGCTGGGGCTACCGTCGTGGCTCTTCCCTACTCTGTACCTTACTGGCAAGCCATTCAACTACCTGTTTGTCGAAATAAACATATCATCATGCTCAGAAAGGTCTTCGTCGCTGCAGCTTTCGTCGCAAGCCAGTTTGCTGCCCTAGGATCTTGTGCAGCTAACCCCAACCTGCTCATCTTTTCCAAAACGGAAGGCTACCGTCATGCGAGGCACGTAATCTCATTTGATTTCAACTTACAACGGCTAACATGTCACTTTTTCCAGCATTCCTCACGGAATCCATCTCCTCGAATCCATTGCCGAGGGAAAGGGCTGGACCGTGGGAGCCACCGAGGACTCGTCCGTCTTCACGAATGGAAGCCTCAGCGAGTACACAACTCTGGTGTTCCTGTCGACGACGGGCAACTTTTTGAACAGCAGCGAATCGGCGGCGTTGGAGGAGTTCTTGCTCAACGGCGGCACTTGGCTCGGTATCCATGCAGGTGCGTTCAAAGTCGTCATCTCTAGTAGCCCTTGGCCGCGCGCTGACGTTATGGTAGCTGGTGACTTTGGAGACGAGCTTCCTGCTTGGTACAACAAGCTCGTAGGGGGCCAGGTGAGATCATTACCATTCACTGATATCGAAATATGAAGAAGCTCATGACAGCCTCAAGTTTCGGTCTCACCCGTGCGTCAACGACACAGTATGTTCAGACGAACAGTTATCTAGATACCCTCCTGGTAAGTTGCTAGCAGTAGTTTTTGTCTTGAGTCGCTCTGGATACTGAGACGACGCACTAGGTGGCAATATACGCCCAGACATTGTCACCATTCAGGACGCAGACCATCCCTCTACCGCCGGCCTCCCCACAAGCCAGAACCGCACAGATGAGTGGTACGCTTACAAGTCCAACGTTGCCCACGACGTCCATTACACGGTACTTGCCACTTTGGAGGAAACCTACATTGACGAAATCACCCCTGCCGAGCCCGAGCACATGGACCCTCACCCAATCTCGTGGTATTCCCTCTACGAAGGCATTTCCAGGGCGTTTTACACCGGCATGGGACATACCAACGAGTCCTATGCGGAGGAGTACTTTATTAGACACATCACTGGCGGCTTGGAATGGGTCACTGGTGCCTAGGCACGTCGAGCCTTAGGCACATACTGTGTGCTCTGTTTGGCGATGGTCGAGACTTCCCAACGAGCAGAGGCTTCTGAATCAGTTTCAATCAATACGTAGCAAACATCAAGACAAATCATGATGACATTGGAAAGCTCTCGGTGTAGGATGCTATTCGTGTCGTGATTGGACTTTCAAAAGGTCAGGTAGGTTCATCACACGTTCGTGTTGGTAGTGGGAACTAGCTACTACTCAACCCATCCATACATGTACATCGTCTATGCTCATTACACTGTAGATTCACATCCCATCGCTAGGCCCCGGCGCAGAACTTGCGCAGCCACGAGAAACAGGACTTGGGATCCTTGGGCTCCTCGAACAAGGGCTGCAGAAGCTTGAACCGCAACGTCGCGACCTCGTCTTCCGTGATAAAGTCTCGCGTGTTGAGGGTGACGACCCAGTCGATGCCCGACGTCTCCGACGCGGCGTACGCTCTCGCACCCGCGAGCGTTCCCTGGCGCTTCAGGGGCGCTCGGCGCTCGCCGGTGCCCCAGGCCGCGTGCGTGCCGATGAACTTTGCGACGGTGCTCGCGCTCGCGGCGAGCCCGAACGCGCCGGCGCACTCCTCCCTGATGGACCCGTCGCCGCCGAAAACACGGGAGACTTCCTTGGACGACTCGGGGTGCAGGGCGTCGAGGCCGGTGAGGCGGGTGTCTTGGATGATGCGGTCGTTGGCGTGCTTCTCGGCCGCCGTCTCGTAGACGCGGACGTCCAGGCCTTCCAGTATGTTCTCCTTTAGATAGTCGTAAAAGGGCTGCTCGGTGATGTTGCTCACGACGTATTGCAGGAGCATTGATCCGTAGTTTGAGTAGGAGAACTTGGAACCGGGTTTGAAGTCGAGTTTCTTCGTCAGCTGATACTCGATCATGTCGCGAAGGTCCGCGGGTCGTTTGTTATCATGCCATAGCTCCGACGCTTGGCGGAACTGAAAGCCAATGTCCCCCGAGATATCACGGTCGTAGCCCGTGGAGTGGTTGAGTAGATGCATGATATTTGTGTCCAGTGCCCCGGGATCCTTGGGCTGCGTGTAGCCAAGGAGCTGGTACACGCGCGTCTTGAACTCTAGCTTTCCGGCCTGGATCAACTTGTATATGGCAGCATGGACAAACATCTTGCTCAGACTGGCCAGCAGGAAGACGTCGTCCGGCTGGACGATGGCTCGGTTGCTCTCTGCCCAGGTGTAGCTGCGCTCGAATATGATCTCGGACTTTTCGGCGGCGGCAACTTGGGCCTGGCGCACGCCGTTCTTCTGCATCCAGGTCTTCATGATGGAATCGAGCCGTTCGGTCATGTCGGGCTCGCCCTCTTTGCCGGTCACGCTCCACTTGCGCTCCTCGGGGAGGTATGTTTCCGCGAAGATTACGGCAAACCGGGCTTCCTGTCCACTTCCGCCGCCGTCGATGTGAATCGGGTAGAGGCCACCCTGGCGTTGCTTGGCTTCGATCTCGGCACCCAGCTCTTCTGCGGTGAGCCCCGTCTTCGCTTCCCATTTGCCCACCGAGTTGCCGGCAAAGTGAGGCGCAATGTTTCCGTCTTCGGCGACGAAGAGGTGCGCGGGGCGCCAGAACGTCTTCTTTAGCTCAGCTTCGTATATTTCGGCAAAGTCCGCGGGCCCCTCTGTTTCGTAAAAGATTGTTTCCATCGCGTTGCCGATGTTCTCGTGAACCAGGACGCAATAGCGGCGGTTGTCGGGCGTGCCGTAGGTGCTGTAGTCCTTTACGAGCCATTGGATGTTGGATGTCTGATGGAGGTCTTCTGGGTCCTTCAGCCCACACTGCTGCTTCCACTTCCCAACCTGTGCCTTTTCCATGACGGCAGCATAGATGGCGCCCTTGGCAGGCCCGCTGGCAGAGACGTGCGTTGGAGCATAACCTTTGGACTTCCAAGTCTTTATCCATTTCTGGTAGGACTTGATGTCCGCCCCCGAAATGGTGACGAAATCGTTCCCTTCCTGCTTCACCCAGACCGCCGCATACTTGTTGGAGGGAGGGGTTCCGTAGGAGCTGAGTGAGATTATACGGTAGCCAGAGTCCTTGAGCGTCTGAGACCTGATCTTATGCGCAGCGTCGTCGAGGTCATAGTAGGTTTGGACGTCGGGCAGTGCTGTAGGGGCAGAAAGAGTGACAGAGTAGAGGAAGAAAAGAGCAAGGACACCGAGAGAGAGGCGGAAATGCATGACAAGGAGCGACTGCAGCGCAAAGGCTGTCGAAACACCGAGGAATTATGGTTTACGATCGGCACCAACGCCAAAATCCCGGACGGAACTCCAGCCCGGGAGGCTCGTCGACCTAAATAGAACCATGCTGTCGCCTCCGGGGGGAAGCGTGTGCTCTCGTCTATTCACGAACTGGGAGACATTTTCGGGAAACCCGTCTATGTCCCCGGAGTCGATTGTCAGCAAGGGGTCGTACTTAATCTAACTTGGTTGCCATCACGGTATCGTTCTATCTTTCACTGGTGCGGCCTCCAGTTCCGACATTAGCCCCCACGCTTCCCCCAAAGGGTCTACCTCCCATACGTGCCAAGTACACTCTGTATTGTAGATAGATCTGCTGTGATCGTCGACAATGCAGGGTAACTGATTCAAGACTGCTGGCGCCATTCTTGGTGTCAACGGCCTCATCAGCTGCAGGCTTACAGCTCACCATGGATCCGCACCAGCTTGCCTGATTCGTGTCAAGTACATGATGGTTCGCCCCAGCTATTTCACTTCAAAGTATTGGATGTGTTTATTTTCGTTAATTTTCGTTAGGGTTAGAGCTGCTTCCCAATGGCTGAGCATTGATCCGATACGCCCGCTCGACAGCACCCGGAGAATGACAAGGGGCGGCGCTTCCGTAGCAAAGAGGGTGGCTCTCCAGAGGCAGCACGATTAGCTGACTATCCATGTAACCTTATCTGATCTTGCAATGCCAGCGGAGCTCCTTGTCTTGTACATTATAAGTTGGAGCGAATCAAAATGGTCGTGGAGGGGTTACTCACTTCAATGGGAACCAACATATAACGATACCGCGTCTCTTGCCTACGAGCACGAGCAGAAGTATGAGAATGGCTGTCTGCATGACTTCTGGAGCATCTCACTCCCAACTCAACAGTCGGGTGGACGCTATGGAACTGCAAAGCAAGGACACCTCCGGGCAGAATCGAAGAAGATCAAAAGATTCTGCCAACATGTACCTAGCATGCCGTTTTTAAGAACCCTTGACAGCAGCCAACCCAGGTCGGTGCCAAAACTCACTTACCAGGTTGCTTCTCGTTGAGTTTAGTGGGATGCCCTCGACTTCCTATCAGACTCTGCGTGTGTTCACCAAATTCACTCACAGGCTACGATGCTCTGACAAGGTTTCATCCAGGCGTGGCTGATTCACGGTGGAATGTTCCTGTTTTGGACAAATTTGGAGAAGTCACTGCTTGAACGTTGCCTTGAGGGGATTCCCGCCTCTGGGGTTCCCCTGCCGCCACCATGTCGAAAGCTTTTCTCCGCCATTTGAGAAATTAAAGATGACATTTTAATTTCCAGCTCCGAGTCCTTAACCCTACTTTGAAGTCCTCCGTCCCATAGTCGGGCCGTCAGCTTCAATAACCCGCATGACTCTCACTCGCTATAATAAGTTGCCTGCCATGCTGCCCGTTGATCGATGTCGTGGTCCAAAATCCAAGCGAAGGAAGGCTGCTTGGTGTTTGGCTCTACCGGAGCAGCCAGGCAAAAGTCGCGCCAAGTCGCCACAGAACGCGAGCCACGGGCGCTGATTAGTATCATACCTTACCGCATCGATCTGGCGCATACCCTCTTCTTGCGTTATTGCTCATCAAGCAGACATTACAGAATAACGCGGCTGCACGGCCAGCGTGACGAGAAGCGCACAGCGAACAATCTTGTTCCCGGTGCAACGGGATGCGGATTTGATGTCGCGTCTTCCCAAGACCCCAGAAAGGGCAGACACGCGCTTCGTCAAAGGCAAAAACCGCAAGCCTCACTTACAGTGACGAGGACGAACCACGAGCTAAAATATATGGCCGATGCCATCACTTCACTATGCCCGAGTCTACACATTGCCAAGGACCATAATGTTAGGTCGCTACTGTAGCCGCCACCTGGAGTAGGACATGGTGAGAACTTGAGGTATTTTCAAATGAGATTTTAGTGATGTTTTTGTTGTTTTTCAGACCCCGATGCTGTCTTCCGTCGCAAAGCAGACAAAGAGCTGACCGCGTAGTTGGAATCTTGAGAGGGTGTAAATGAATACCCATGGACGGAACGGGGTACACCGTACAGACATGGTCGCCTGGCTGGATCTGGCGAGCTTACGCGGCCCCAATTTAAAAAGGCCAGAGTCGATCGTGAACCACCATCCGCGCGTCACCGAATCTTCTGCCCCCCGTCAAACCAGAGACGTCGGTGGCAATCGAAAACAGCCTAACGCTGCCGATTGCCGGCGCGAACCCCTCGGAGCCCGGGCTCCACGCGACATTGGCCGTGGGCTTGCGGACCACCTTGCCGTTCGAGGCTCGCGCGTTCAAACGAGCGACCGGGACACGGGTGCCGCGGAGGCGCGGGTCATCGCGAACTCGGCTGCTCCGCCTTGGGCTGGACCCCTATGGAGGCTATCTCGGACGTAGGCTGTAGCGGCGGGAGAGCACACGCGGCTGGAGCGCTTACGCAGCACGTCTTACTGAAGATGGTGGGGGCAGAGACTTGGTGATGCATTTGGAGACGACTCAAAACTCTAACAATGTCATCACCAGTTTGAAGCAGTGGGCAAAACGGCCGACACCAACTGGAGGTGACGAAGGCGTCGTCGGTGACAGGGCACTCCCTTCACCACCTGCGATGGCTAACGGTGTAGTGGAGTTTCTCGGATCAAAGAGCGAAGAGGAAAATGGGCAGTCTTTGGACAAAAGTGAAGATGAGTCGAACGGCATGATGTCCGTGAAACGGCCCCAGCTCGTCCCATACGTCACCTCTTCCGTCGTAGGGAGGCTTTGGCTTCCAGCGAGACTGCTCGGTGATGGGATGATGGGACTGTAACCTTGAATGGACTTCATACTTGGGACTTGCGTAGCCAAGCCCTTGGTCGTGGCGGAACAGACCCTTTGGAGCCTGAGAGGTGTACACATCAAACCAACGCAGAGACGCAGACAAATCAACGAGTTACTGCGTCGCAGCTCCGGCACGTGTCGAGGAGACGCTATTTGGGTGCCGCGGTCTGCGGGTGACGTCTGACCACGATGGCTGGCAACCATGTCCTACCAAAGGCGAGGTCGACTTTGGGAAAACGCAAACTCAGCCACGCTCTGGACTGTTGACCAGGACCTGGGGTTTAGGGGTCATCTATGCCGGAAGTCGTACGGATACAAGTACAGAAGCAGTCGAAAGGAAAAAGGCTTCCGATCAAGCAAGCTCCCCATCAACGGAGTCGTCCCCATGGATCTGAAGCCTCGGTCCGTGAGCCAAGCAACGGCGAGTCAAGCCCCAGGCGGAGCAGTGTCGGGACTGTGGGGGAGGAGCAGAGACTGCCCAATGCCTCGTATCTCGTGCTTTTGCCGACAACCACCAGCCAGCCAGCACACGGTTGGGCTCCATCGAAGAATCCAGGAAGCCACAGTGGAGTCTGGGAGCGAGGGTCGCTATCGCCTCCCGCGTATCACCAGCCTCCATACGAGGGCGTCTTGGCGGTGATGTGTGCGTGCTGACATGCGACTATGAGATTGACGGGAAGCTTGTCATTGAAAGGGCTGGGATCTGGATCCAACGGACCCTTCCTTTCGCAGTAAAATCTCTGTGGCATTTTCGCTCGCTTATGCCAACACCAAGGGCACGGCAGAAAGGCGCGACGGATTTTCTAGTGTCTGCAGCTGTTGAGACGGCTGAAGAGCACAACTACTGTACTGTGAGGTAGTTCACGGTCGCGACTTGCAACGCCAAGACGGATGAGAACCGGCCAGAAACAAGTGCTGCTGTCGTCAGAAAGGCAATTTGGCGGTCTGTCACCCAGGGCTAATTAGCACTGAGATTGGCACCGGGTAAGGGTATTTCTACCGTCTACAACTACCTTACACAGCGAGAAACGGACATGATCAGACGCCGACACGCCGGTGACGACTACGAGTGGATGAAGGCTGGATAGGGGGTTTCGATTTTGGACGGTAACAGTAAGTGGCCTCGTGTGGACAGTGAGACTCTCAGGGGAACCGGAGGATGGTCGCGTGCCGGATTCATGGGTCCATATTTACTCGGATAGAATAGCTCCTGACTGGCCCGTCGCGTCATATTCCTTCAGTACGGAGTTCAAGTAGTTATACGGATACTGTATCCGCGTATATTGCGGAGGTGGAGGAAACGGTCCGCTACGTCTTGACGAGAATGAAAAGGTACTGAGATAGATGGAGGCAAGAGCGCAGGCTGGAGTGCGCATCCACCACACGGTGAAGTCGGTTGGGGTCGCCGTGCATTCGCACATGTTGGTGCTGAAGAGGAGGACATGGCCATCTGTTCGAGAGAGAGCAGTGCGCGTTGTGCGACCTCGCATTCGTGAACAGCCTAGCTCGGGCCTATGCCTACACCACTTCGGCTGGAAGGCGTCAGTTGACAACGGTGATCTCTGGGCTGTGGTGGTCGTTGCCGCCTCCTACGCAGGAGACGCAAGATAAATTGCCAGCACCGGATCCTGTCTGTATTCATACCGTCCAGGCTAGGCTGAGAGACTGGCGTTCAACATCGTCTTTCGAGTCGGGAGCACGTAGGAGTACGGACAAGGTACCTGGCAGCGAGGCGAGGGTCGGAATGGTAGCTGGTGGTCGGCGGTAATTGCTGGGTAAGACTGGGCGGCAGCGCCAAGGCGCCAACGAAGCGAGGGGCCAGATCTAAGGCCGAATGTTATTGGGCTTGCTCTTTGCTCGTTTTGAACGAAAGATCCAACGAGCATACGTACGGCAGCGGGATTCGGAGAAGGATTAAACAGCACGAGAGCAATGGAAACGTGTGAAATTGGCTCGACATGCAGAGTGACGTCACCTTTTTTCTTCGGCTAAAAGCCCGTAGACGCTTCACAGTCTCGTAGCGACGCTTCTCCTTCATGGCGGTTCTACTAAGCGATTGCCTCGAAGCTTGGCGTGGACAACTTACTATGTACACATGATTAGCATGCATCTTCGCCATGTTGGTATTCGACAGACAACATTTTCGTAAGCACACTTGTAGGCTGAAGCGAGGCAGAATCAGGTAGAATACTAGGAGGTTTCGGTACGGTTTAGGGAAGAGGAGGTGAGGTGGCACAGGAAATGAGATGGAGTGGCCGGGACCTGGAATGACCGATTACGGTGCCGATGAGCGGCCGCGTGGAAGGCGCTGGTGCCGGAGCAGATGCCGATGGCAACGGAGGGAAATGACTGGCTTCTTCATGAACTGCCTACCCATCTACCTGAGGCTAGGGCTTACTAGTGATGTTGAATTACGCCTGAAGCTGAAGGCTAAAACGTATCCATTCTCTGTCTTGACTCTGGTTTGAGACTGAGGCGCAATTGGAAAGAGTAAGTACGAGGTGCCTGCGAACTGCCTCAGGTACAGATGTTTTTCCACAGAGACGACCGCCCAAGGTTTTTAAGTATCCATCTGCCTGCCCGGTAAAGATCTATGTACTTGGTCACCTTAGATAAGGTACCTCAGCGTGGCTTATTCCTTTCCTAGGTAAGGTAGGTAGGTATTCCCAGTCCATTCCTGCTATCAAAGAAGGTGGTGGTGCACTGCCTTCTTGCCTTACTATCGCGTTCAATGCAGGCGCTGTCCACGCACGCCTGCCAGAAGAGAGCACTGGCACACAGCATACGACTCAGACCGCGGTCCACGAGTGGTGCTGAGCGTTGGAAGGAACGGCGGAGTGTAGCACCCAACCTTCACACAGGCCTGGTGCTCCACTTCTCACATGGCTGAAGTCCGAAATGGAAGCGACAGCTTCTCCACAGCGGGTACGTGCCTTGGACCTTTGCAGCGTGACCGAAGGTATGAAAAGGCAAGTGCAAGCAGGCTGGTGGCAGGTGCGCCGCAGACGTGAGTGTGAGTGCCCAGACTCCAGCCAAGACGATAATCCATGGAAAGAGTAAGAGCACGTTGTAGTATACTTGCCTCTTATGCTTCTCGCTCTTTCGACTGTTGCATCTGCAGTAAGATGCCTAACGGACAGCAGGCAAAAGCCACATACGGTAAGCAATACCAATACTTTTTGTACGTAGTAGAGCAAATCGAAATACCAATCCTCCAACAACCTCAAATATATATTCGCATGGGGAGAGAAGAAGGCCACAGGCTGTTATGGAGGCAGGGAGCCACAGTGGCGTACACAGCACGGACAGCTTCCGTAAACCACTGCGCAACCAACAATGCGCCGACAAGGATTGGTTCCTGTCCCTTCCGCACTGGTGAAAACGACCAGAAACCCGTCGAGTCTTGGCATCGAGCCCTGGTGCCGCGTGTGTCCACCAGACCGTTTTGCCCTCTTTCCTTGCGTTAGGTAGTATTGCTTTCTTTCCCCTTTCCCTCTCATTTTGACAGGCATGCCACCGCAAAGCAGAGCACATACTCCGTACGAGTAGTCGTAAACCACCGTACAGAGTATTCCGTACATGGACTCAGCTAAACGGCGCCCAAAGCCCACGTCCGCGTCCTTGTTCCCCCGGCCCCAGTCGCAGTCTCAAGTCTCAGTCCAGGTCCCAGTCCCGATGTTTGGAGTACCTAGAGTGTCCGTACAGATGGATAATTGCGTCGCGTTGCGTTGCGCCGCGCTGCGTTGCGTCGCGTGCACATGGGAAACGTAGTCCAGTCTACCCCAGCCTCTTAGCCCAGTGTACTTGTACTCGAAGCTCTTGGTGTCGGTACTGTTAGATGCCCACCACCGCTACTCCTTCACGCTTACTGTAAGCTGCAAGGTGTACGGGGCACGGAGTACGGATCTTACGTAGAGACGGGAAAGAGGGAGAGAAAAATGGTCCATCCGTTAAAATGAACGGCGGAGCCCACCTAAACGAGAAGTCGCTTGGCTTATCACTCCAGGTGGTCCACGCCATCCACGTCTTCCACAGTCTCTCGTCTCCAGGTGTGCTGGCTGTCTGACCCTGATCCAGTTATTTTTTCTCCTTTTCCAACCATCTCGCCGCATCGCTTGACCTCGCTGCAGCTTCTTTTTGCTGCTCCGACTGCTTCGTGTCGCTGTTCGTTCCTTTCGCTTCATCGTAGCCAGCGTCTTGCAGACTCTTTCTGGGTCTCGTGCGGCGTCGCCCTTATCACGCCTAGCGCCCGATCGATAAGAGAAGCATACTGAAGGACGGAAGCCAGCTTGGGATTACGAGGCCACATCGGACTACAGCAATCGCCTGCTCGAAGCTTGGCCATTAGGAGTTCAAGGCAGCAAGACGTGCCTTCAACGCACGGCGTGCTTCAGACTCGGCCTCACTCGACGCCCGTACGCTCCCGATAATACACGACGACAGTAACGACCCGACATCATGACCAACGGAAAGCTTCCTGAAGGCAAGCTGCCTTATGGCACCCCGGAAGGCGGTTGGAAAGCTGTGCGCACATGGAGGACACCAGACTGGGTAGAGCCAATTGTAAGGGAAACCTGAGCCTATTGCCTTGTGCTATTTGGGCGGAATGCCTTGCGACCGGATTCAAGATGGGGGCACAGCTAACACCAGCACTTTCAGCTGATCGTGTCCATTATGCTTACCGCCTTGTGGTTCACTCGCCGCAAAAACTACTCCATCCTCCGCCGCGGCGGTGCCTCGTACGAGCCCCTGTTCGACGGCGCAGACTCGCCTCGCATGTCCGACGACGATCCCCTCCATAGCCCGATCCGTACCGATCCGCATCCGCCCAAGTACCGCACCATCTTCGGCTGCCTGCGCGTGAGAACCCCGAACTCGAGTCGCTTCGCCAACCACGTCCACTCGCGCATTCTCCAAAAGTTCCCCTTCCTCGTCGAGATGTTCTACTGGGCCATTTCCTTCTTCTTCTACCGCATGACGGGCAGTCTTGCTCAGAGCTACTACGGCGGCAGGGACTCGTTGTGGGAGGTCGCTCAGGGACACGGTCTGTTTTTGCTCGAGGCGGAAGCCAACTTCTTCGGCGAGGGCACCAGGACCGGCCCTGAGCGCTGGGTCGAATGGCGCGTGTCGCACTGGTTCCTCAACGGCGCTCAAATTGGCGATTACCGCGGCATCTGGCTCACCATCCTGAACCGCGGCTACTCCCTGATTCACATTCCCGGGACCGTGGGCTTCATCGGCTACTACTTCGCCATGGCCCCCACTCACGCACGCTTCTGCACCGTCCGCCGTACCATGACCTTGCTCAACATGTTTGCCTTCATCATCTTCATCTTCTACCCGTGCGCGCCCCCGCGCCTGATGCCCTCCGAGTACGGCTTCGTCGACACGGTCAATCTCGAAAACGCCGAGAGTGTTTGGATGAGCGGCAAGTTTGTCAACAAGTTGGCCGCCATGCCTAGCATGCACTTCGGTTATGCCTTCGCCATCGGATGCGTGTTTGTCGCCGATTCTGTCATTCTCAACATCCTCTTTTCCCGCCTCCGTAACTACCTCCTCAAGGATGACTTGGACAAGTCTTTGGATCTCGACGATGTCGAACTGAAGGAGATCCAGGAGAACCGTAAGCGCTGGAAGAGCTGGGCCATGTTCGCCTTTGGTGTCTTCTACCCCAGCTGGATCCTGCTGACCATTGTCGGAACGGCCAACCACTACCTTCTGGACGCGGCCGTTGCTACCATTTGCGCGCTGATGGCGTATCTCTGCAACCGTGCGCTGCTCGTTTTCCTCCCGGCCGAGGATATGCTGCTGTGGGCCTGGAGACTCGAGAAGCCTGTCCCGACGACTGGTCGTATGAAGAACATTGCCGTGAGGTGATGGGCGTGATGTCGAAACAAAACTGCAGCACGAGAGACGTCGAGAGAGGTCACGCTCGTCCGTTCTAAGCATTGCTGAGGCGTTGGTAAATGACACGGCCGCGTATATCATGTATGACGATAGGCCATCATCGGGGTATTCTTACAAAAGCCCCTCGTAATCATTTATAGAAAGAGGAAAACTTACAACATGCCATACTCTCTTCCAACTCGTGGTGACGGTAACCCTGGCTATTTAACCTGACCTTGGCGATGGCAATGGGCTGGCTAAGGTACATCCGACAACGGTGGAACTAAGGCTTTACCCGGTCCCTGATGGGAAACCACCAGTGTCGTCATTGGTTGTTTGCGCGCGCTCGGTTCCGCACATCTCGGAGCTTTTTCTGCTCAACCCGTGCGTGGCAGAATCGGCGCGATTGGCACTGCGCGGGAACCGACTGCCCCGTGCTCCAACTAGGGTGCGGTCCACCAGGGCGAATTCGAGTGGATACGAATGGGAAGGTTCTGTGTCGTATCTATACAAATCGACGGACGGCGTGGGTTTGGGGGTAGTTGGACGCGGGTTTGAGATGGCGGTACGTCTGTCTGTGGGAAGTTGGCTGTCGGAAGTGAACTGTCGAGTGCGAGCTGCGCGGTGGTGGGGGTTGTCGGCGTTTGAGCTGGCAAGAGAGCTGCTTCTCCGAAAGAATCCAGAGTCGGACGTTGGGTATCGTAGAGGTAGGTAGTGGCGGCTCAACTATCCGTCGCGGTTCGTTGGCGAAGCCAGATGCGTCGCTCGGGGTTTGAAGAGCTGAATTTGGGTAAGGTAGATTCCTAGTCTGGTGATTCATGGAAACCGTGGCAAAAGGCAGTTCGAAACGGACTTTATCAAGAGAAAGGAAGGGAAGCAAAGGGAAGAAGCGATAAAGTCGTTGTCGATGTCGATATTGAGGCGGCGTTGAAGAAAGGACGTCGTTTGTGACACGCCCCGTGTCTCGGCTCAACAAACGACCTATCGCGTACGACGTCAACGACACGTGTGAATGCGGCTCGCTGTAGTTTATTTCAACCGCTGCTTCGCTACCACTACGGGCCGTCGTACCGACGTCACATGTTGCGTGCGCGCGCGTGCTTGATCCTTTATCCAACTGGATGTTTGCCTATGGATCAGGTGTGCGCTCACAGCATGGTTGATGAGGGCTGTGTTGCAAATAGCTGAGCCAGATTCAGTATTGAGGCACATGGGTTCTTCGTCAGTGGCAGGAGGTAACTCTAAAGTACAAAGGAATCGATGAGGTCCGTTCGTGTCACCCCGTCTATTCATCAAGGCACAATGGGTTTGTTCAGCCGCAACCCCTGTCCCTTTGCTGTGTAATGTGTAACTGGATGACAGCTCGGAGCAGCTGTTGTCTTTGGTGACAAGGCTATTGTTCCGTTGGAGAGGGCCAGGATATAATACCCAGTCGATGTTAGGCAAATGTTATAGCTTTAGATACTACAAGCCGAAGCAATCGTTCCATCATTGTCAGATCATGGACTCACGAACCATCGAAAACACGACGCAGCAGTCCACATCTACGGACCGTGAAACGCAAACACCATCTTCGCCTATCGGAGAGGCCCATGATACACTTTCATCCATCGGCAAGATCAATCAGCCATCCGAGCCTGTTGGGGAAATTCATCATCGACCTACGCCTCTCGGGGAGGCCTTCCAACCAACCACGCCCCTCGGAGAGGCCCATCAACCCTCCGACAGATCGTACTCGACGAAGCCGCAAGAATACCTCCGGATACCCGGTCTCACATTCGACCAAGTTCCCCTGCTGATCCCCTACACTCACCGCGCGGCACTGACCTATCTCCAGCCGAGGAACGCCAGCCTGCATCTTTCGCACCGCCAGTACTACGACCTCCTCACCCCCTTCTACGAGGTTGCGTCCAGGGTCGTGGACGTTTTCCATCTCTGCAGCGACGCGGTCACGCACGACTGCCCCCAGCCTCGAACTGGCGAGTCAACTGCCGACTTTGGACCCCTTTTCGAGCGAGTCCGCGAGGACCTGGGGCGGAATGCGAGACTCGCTGGCATGAAGGGAGCTGACGTCATGTGGATCGCGTACATGTACACGCAAGCCTGGGAGAGCACGCCGACGTTGACCAAGGGGAGGGATCGTGAGTATTGGAAAAGGGGGGATATTCACCAGCTGCACGATCTGCTGAGGGACTGGTCGGCGCTCCTGAGGCGGAGAGGGTTGCAATGGACTGATGTTTTTGGCGCCCTGTTTGGCCTCTAGAGGAACGCCATGCCACGATAGAAACTCCCTTGTAGACAGGTATCTGATAAACCTACGGGTACGTCAGTTACTCGCAAAAATCAAACCTAGACACCGGCGGGCTGTCTATATTCTTCGTCTATCGTCCCGTGATAAGTGATGAAAGGCCGACTTGAGGGGTGCAGATGGCCAATACGATGCCGGGCCCAGAATGCAGAGGACTACAAGTCAACAGCGTGCGATTTGATGGCAATGGAAATAAGTGGTGGCTATGAGATGAGATGGTGACTAGGTGATGATGGTGGATATAAGCTAGAACAATTGATGCCGAGACTGAAGAAAGAAATATACTTGGCTCGCCTGGGACATGTTGTCTGATATATATTATTCCATCATCATCCATGTCCCAACTATGTGATTACCACGGCTGACGACTTCGAGGAAACATTCTCATACACCACTCGCACACGCCACATGAAATCAAGACCATAATGGATACCATGAGCTTCAATAAGTCAAGCCAAGTCATCGTTTCTCGTTTCCTCTCTTTTGTAACCTACAAAGTTCACTGAAAACTATTCTTCATCAGCCTAGTCGTCCTCCTTGCTAGGCGCGTTGAACGGCGAGTCTCTGCCGGTGTAGATAAAGGCATCATACACGCACGCGCCCGCGATGCCGCCAACAATGGCCGCCACCCACGGCGCCCACAGCCAGTACCACGAATCGTGCGTGAACACGCCGCCGCCGTACCCGACCAGCGCCAGCGCGATCCTCGGCCCCGTGTCGCGCGCGCCGTTCATCGCGTAGCCCGTGTTGATGCCCAGCGCGCTGCCAATGGCCAGCAGCGCGAGGAACATGGCAAACGGCTGCGTGCCCCTGGGCGGCGACAGGTTGTTCTTGTCCGCGAGGGCAAAGACGATGGCGACCAGCGCCGCGCTCGCCAGGAACTCGGTATAAAAGGCGCCGGCGTACGGCAGGCCCCTCGCGGGGAACGTGAAGAACAGCCCGGCCGTCGCGCGGGCCCCGACGAGGGTGCGGCCCGCGCCGCCCTCGTAGGCCGCGATGCTCGTCGCGTAGTTTGCGTAGACGGCCAGGCTCGCCAGCGCCGCGCCGAGGACCTGCGCCGCGATAAAGGACGGCACCTTGCGCCAGGGGAAGCCGCGGAACAGCGCGAGGACGACGGTGACGGTCGGGTTGCAGTGGCCGCCCGACACGCCGCCCGACATCCAGACGGCCATGCTCACGCCCGCGGCCCAGGCCAGCCGGCACTGCAGGAAGTCGCCGGCGTTTTCGCGAATGTCGCCCGACACGTAGTTCAGGCGCGTCTCGCACTCGACGCCCGCGCCAAAGAGGAGGATCATAAAGGTGCCCCAGAACTCGGCGAGCTCCTCGCGCCAGACGTGGCGGATCTGCGCCCACGCGTTGGGGGGCCGGTCGCTGAGCGCCCACTGCGGTTTGTGCAGGCGCGTCTCGAGGTGCGCGGCCACGGGCGCTGCTGGGAGCACGGGTTCGATGGCGTCCGGGTGAGGGTGGACTTCCTGCAAGGAGGCCCGGCGGACGCGGCTGGAAAAGGAGCCCGAGGAGAGGCGGTTGGATGCGAACGAAGGGAGGGCAAAGTTGAAGGTGCTGGTGCGGCGGCGCTGGTTGAGCAGAGGCAGCGTCTCGCCCGGGTCATGGATGGAGGACGTCGGCGACATTGTGGTCGTGATGACGCGGTTTGCAGTCTTCAAAGTGTTTGATTGAGCCACAAAAGAACTCTTGCAATTGAAGAGCAGAGGACGGGTACGGCAGATGAACAGAGGTGACGATGGCTTCACCGACTAAATACCAAGAATCCGCACTTATCGTGTGTTTTGTCGATCACGGCCGGGGCGGTTGGATCGGCGACCGCCTCACCACACCCTCGTCGCCTTTGGCATTGCGTGCGTGCGTCGGGAAACCCACATGATTCGAGCCAAGTGGTCCCTAGTCGAGGGTCCGATTTGGCAGAAGCAAGGAATCTCCATCAATTTTCCTTCGTATCTTGGTGTGGATTGTAAAAGATGGGAACTATTTTATGGGCCGGCAACGTCTTGCTCGGTCAAAAATAACAGAGACAAGCCCCATCCAGGTCGTAACACATCAATCAGATACAAATGTCGACAGTAACAGCAGCATCCACTGCCCGGAACTTACTGTAAGGCCTCCGACGAGAGATTGACACCCAGGATGCGCCTTACACGAAACGTTCAAAAAAATTGGCCCGCCGCCCCGTCACTCCCGATGGAACATACATGCCCCCTCTCACGATAAAGCGCCTCCGATGTTCCCGTACAAAGGCGCCACGTACATGTTGGCCACAGTATCCGCAAATGGGTTACTTTTGTGGTGGATATTCTCGTTGCTGCATGGGTTCGATCCCAGAGATGGTACAGTTAAAAGTAGTATTGTTGTTGAGGTTGGCCAGGCGGTGGTTGCGCCACAAAGTCAAAGTTCATCGTATCGACGCCGCTGTTCCACGGGTCGGGCGATTCTGTACCATCGTCAGTTTTGTGCAAGAGGCGATAGGGCGTCGCGATACGTACCCCACCAGATCGATTCGTAGAGGTCCATGGGCGACATGTAAGTCGACGGGTCCATGTTGGGAAGGCCGTCCATGCTGACTGCGGGATAGCCCATACTGCTTCTGTCAGTCGGCGTCGCGAAATCCGGGGACGGAGCGACGAACTTGGGGTTGTACTCCGTCATGGTGTTTCCGTTCTGCATCTCGGCCATGGCCAGCGCGGCATCCTGGTGCGGATCGATGCCGAACGCCTTGTTGACGCCGTTGTTCCCCCCGTTGGCATTGTTCGCCATCGGACCCATGAGCACCGGCGGTAACGGCGTTCTCGCGCCGCTTCCTGTGCCGCTCGAGTCCGTGTCCTTCTTTTGCGAGCTTCCCATGATGGTGCCATGCTCGTAGATATTCCTCAGTGCTGTGAGGGCTCTCCATAGAGGCCCAGACAGTTCAATGTCCTTATCCGTCTTGGGGATGTGTGCTGTCGGCGACGTGGCCTCCTTGGCAGCCGTCGCAGACAGCGCGGCGATGAGGTCGCCTTGCAGTTGACGCACTTCAGGGCTGTTCTTGGTCTCGCCCAGGATTCCGAGGAGCAATGCCGACGACAGACCGTGGTAGGTGAAGGCCCAGCTACGTGTCGGGATGACGGAGAGCTGATGCATAGCCAGGAACATGCGCACCGTCTCGGCGAGGTTGTGTTGGCACTTGTCAGACAAGTGGCGTTTTTGCTCCGGGGTGAGCTTCGTGCAGTCCCTCCGCAGCGCCGGGCGACAGCAGACGGAGATGACGAACGAGGTGTGTAGGCGTACGGCGTAGTGCTGCAGGCGGTCGATGGCCCTCTTGCACTGCTCCTTGACCCGTATGTTGGGGGCCACCATGTTGCGTAGTTTCTCGACAGCCTCGCAGTTATCGACCATTTGTTCGTACGAGACGGTGGTCGCAACGTCGGGGTTGAGACGACGCGAGATGATTTCGCACAAGTGGTACATGGTGTCGAGGTAGCCGTATTCGCCGGCAACGGTGTGGTGGACCGTAGGTATGGGACAGCAGGGAATGTTGGTCATGGGAGGACGGTCGAAAGACAGCGAGGTGAGGGTATCATGCCATACGCAGGTCCACCACAGCTTGCGGCGGATCATCTCCTTGGACTGGCCATCGTTGCGGGCGCTGTCACGGCCGTCCGAGGGGTTCGGTCGGTGAAGGCCAAGAGATTGGGCGAGGCGGCACGTCAGACCGAGCAGTGCCCACGAGGCCTCGGCCTTCATGTCATTGAGCAGGACAAACGAGGTTAGTAGGAGAGCTTGGATGGAGTCAAAGGTGGGTCTGTCAAATTTGAAGCCAGCGTCAGTGACATGGTTTTTTTTTTCCGGGCATCGTCGATCAGCCGAAGGATGGTGACTAACCTGAGGAGGAAATTTCCCAGCCTTAGGAAGTGGAACGAGATCTGTATGTACTTTTGCGAGTCTCGCGTACGGACGTGATACGGGGAGTCGTGGTACTGTGAGCCGACGGCCAGGAGCGCAAAGAGGATGGCTAGCCAAGATGCCGAAACCGGCTTGGGGGTTCTCGTCGCGTTGCTCGCGTTGCGAGCTCTGTCCTCGAGGTAAACCATGAGTTTCGACTCCAGATCGTCGATGTCCACAACGAAGCCCCAGAACTGTTGCGGTGTCTCCTTGTACGTGCGGAAGAGTCTGTGTAGTGTCAACAACGACCCTGGACAAGGTGAAGACGACGGGATTTTACTTCATGACTTCACGATCTGATGGCAGTTCGGCAGAGATTTCCCTCGTCAGGCTGTCTAGATGCTTGGACGACATGAGCGGGAAGGGCGCCGACGTGTCGAGGCCCAATATGGACCTCATATCCTGGCGGATGTCGACGCCTTCCTGCGAGTCGTTGGCGGCAGATTGCTCACGTAGCAGTGACGGGATGCTGTTTTGGCCAAGGTAGCGGGTTACGGCCTCGGGGGCCTCGGTCTCTTCCACGCCTGCGGCGACTGGTCCGCCCGAAGAGGACGCTGGGTTAGTATACGAACCGCTGCCCAGGAACGAGAACGACGCGGCGGGTCCCAACACAGGATGCGGTGCAGACGATGCTGAAGCTGGTGCAGAGGCTGTTGACTTACCGATAGCCGTCCGTGGCCAGGTCGCGCTGTTGGGCTCCTGCTTCAGGGGAGGAGCTCCGGCGGCGATATCGGCTGCGGCACCTTCAGGCGAGTGAGGTCGTTTGCGGCTGCTGGCATTTGCAGCTGTTGCTGTGATGCCGTGGCCAGTGGCTGTGCTGCCATGGAAGCTGCCGCTCTCGGTGGTGACGGAGGCGGCGGGCTTATGACTTGTGCCATGGGACGCGGAGCGGTTTGGCTTGTAAGAGCATAGCTGAGGGTGTTCGCGTTTGACGCAGTTCTCGCAAGGCTGTTTGTTGTCGCATTTGACCTTGCGCTGGCGACATGGCCAGCATGCGGTGCCTGGAGGGAGTCAGTCTGGGTTGTGCCACTGCGAAGACTGAGCGAGGCTGTTGGGTGCGAGCAAGACGAGCAAGTGGCAGAGCGTGAGACACAAGGTGGATAATGAAGGGGTACGAATCGTGATGAGTTTATGATGATGAGTAAACAGGTTGATTCGAGAAGAGAAGGGCACTGGGGCCATCGGCTCGTGACGGTAGGCCTTACTTACCATAGCGGACTTTGCGATGCGAGTGGATGATGCGGTTGGCCTCCTCGGGAGTCAGGTCATCGATGGAGACCTGATCCGGGGTCGTCTGGGACTCAGGCATGATGGAGACAGCTATGTCGAGCTTGCATCAAATGCCGAGTCTGGAATTGTACGTTGGCTGGGTGTGGCGGCGCGCAGTGTGGTGAAGCGTACGTCGGTACCTTGGGGAGAGTGCGCCGAGAAACGAACTCTCACCAGCCAGAAGAGGCTGAACTGTGCTGGATTGACCTGTGCAGGAAAGCTAGGAGAGGCACAGGACAGGCGAAAAAGGTGGAACCTTCCAGGCCCGTCCGTCGCTCCGGAGCAATGGAAGCAACCGGCACGGCGTCGGCGACGGTGACAATCAAACGATGATGGCGGCCGAGGGGTGGTGGTGGTGGTGGCTGGCAGGCGGCGGATGTCGTTCGGAGCTGGTGTGGTCTCTTCCGGCGGAAGTTGTGGTGCTATCTCGAGATGCCGAATGCCGGTCGCGGTCGTCAGGTTGGGAATTACGAGCTGGCTGGCAGTCGGTAAGTCGGTCCCGTCGGCGTTTGGCTTCTGGAACCGTAGACCGTTGCGAAAAGGCTGACTGACTTTCGACGAGCTTGTCTCGTTCCTTGTTGCTTTCAGTCACACCTGCTGCAGCTGTGGTTCTGTTTCCCACGAAAAGCTAAGGTGTGCGGCTCCTTTCGAGAGGGGCAGAGCTAAGGCCTTGCTGGTGTGGATGATTGGATCAAAGGTGGAAGGGTGAGACTATACGTAGTGAGGTCTACGACAGCGGGGTGTGGACGCTCTTTCGCGAACGTCGAAGTCGAATGCCGAATGTCCGAGGAGATGGCGAGATGATGGCTACCAGGTGGGTTGGAGATGGCCTACCTCGTGAACCAGCGACGCTTCAGCGGTGCTTTCAAGAGGGAAAAAGGTTGAATATGACACAAGCAAGAGGAAGGAATTTGTGAGGTAATGATCAAAAGACCTGCAGCGCGAAATGGGACGGAAGATGCGGGGGCGTCGGCATCCAGTCGAGCACGCGCAGCGAGAGGCACTGGAGGCAGAACGAGTCTTCAGCAGTGTGTTTCCACAGCAGTCACTTGTATCGAGTCCAGTCAGTAAGGTACCTTCTAGTTGCTGCCCGGACCATTGAATTATCTTGCCTACCTTATGTAAGCCGCTACGTATTCTGCAAAGACAGGGGTTGGCGGACAATTGCTGAGTAAGTTTCTGTCCATTCAGCCAGTCATTGGCGCAGGAGCTGAAGCCCGGGCGCCTGCTGTCAGAGCCTTGGGCAGCGGGCTCGAGTGCGCTAAGACTCTTTTCGGTAAAGTCGGCCATCTGTGCCCCCGCTCAGAGCCCACTTTCCGATCTTCCTGCTTCATTGTTCTTCTTTCTTTTCGGCGTCTTCTATCGTCTTCGCTTTGTGCCTTGTCCTTATTGCCAGCCATCATTGGCTGCATCCCTCAGCGGTCTCCGCTACATCCGTCGCCTGCCATGTGTGCTCGGTCAGTCAAGGTGAGCAGCCAGCAGGACTGTCCAAGAACGCGCCAGAATTTCTGTCGAACTGCAAGCGATATCGGCCCACTCCAGAATTCTAGAAGCGCGAAAGAAAGACCCGGATGGCTCAAGGCCTCCTCCGAGGTACGCTGGACTCTCGACCGACGATATAGCATCTGCATTGATGTATGGGAAATTTTTCGTCTGTGTCCATCGCCCGTCGCACGTGCCTCAGTCAACGTCATTCACAATCACGATCGCACGCAGGGCTGATGGGTTCCGCACTGGGAATTGTGGCCTATTGCGTCAGGCTTTGCTGTTGCTCGAGTCAGTCACCATGGCATTCTTGATCTGATCACATCACAATGTCGACGTGGCACACATGGTGAACAATTGATTTCTTTGATTAAGAACTACAAAGTAGCGCCTATATATCTATCCAGGCGTGTGCAAGCTTTGAAATCCCCCTTCAGAGGGAAGCGCTCAGAGGCAGGTCTCTCGACGAGCTTCCCACCCACACCTTCTTGGGGTACTCGCTGATGACCCAGTTCTGGCTGACAACGTCCCAGTTGCTGAGATCGCGCCTGGTGATATCCGCCGTGAATGTCGCCGACGCGCCCGGCTCCAGAGGGATACGCTCGAATCCGCGCAGAACCTTGACCGGGTCGTTGGGTCCGCCAAGGGACACGTACAGCTGAGCGACCTCGTCGCCAGCCACGGCACCCGTGTTGGTCACTGTCGCCGTCACCGTGTAGAGGACGTCCCAGAGCTGCGCGTTTCCGCCCGAGCTGCCGGAAGCCGGGTGTCTGGGTTGAGGGCCGCCGTCCAATGCCTTGGGCGGCAGGAACTCCTCGGCCGTCTGGCCAAAGTGAGGGTCCTTGGACGCCTCGCGGGGATCCGACACGTTGAGCCAGGGGTAGATGAAGTTGTAAATGTAGCGCAGCCCGTTCGTGGGGAACACGTAGTTGGCGAAGTCGGTGCTGTAGTTGCCAAACGTCGGCGCGGCAATCGTCTCGCCCGTCGTCGGGCTGTACTCGCCGGCGTTCTTGTTGGCGACCTGCAGGTTGGAGAACTCAAACTTGGTGTAGGACAGTCCGAAGCCAAAGGGGTAGATGGGAGCGGCGCCGGTGGAGTTGCGGTAAGTCCCGTTGCTGCTGGATCCCGAGGTGGCCCGGTCAAAGAAGCGGTAGTCGATAAAGACTCCCTCGGTGAAGTCGTCTTGGGGGGCGCCCTGGCCGTTGTTGGGCTCGTACAGAATGTCCGCACCGTAGCTCTCGCGGGTAGGGCCCCATGTGAATGGAGACTTGCCGCCGGGGTTGACGTCGCCGTAGAGAACGTCGACGATGGAGTTGCCAGACTCCTGGCCGGGGAGGCCAGCCCAGACAATGGCCGAGACGTTGGGGTTGTTGTACCAGTCGGTGACGAGGACAGGGCCGACGGAGTGGATGACGACAATGGTGTTGTTGGTGACGGCAGTGACGTTCTTGATGAGCTCGTCACCCGAGTTCCAGAGGGTCAGGTTCTGACGGTCACCCTCGTTGCCACCGACGTTGAGGTAACCCTCGCCAGAGTTGGCGTTGACGAAGACGATCGTGGTGGCGTCAGGCTGCGTGACAAGGGACTTTGTCGCCGCGGTCTCGTAGTTGCTCAGAATGCTCTCGTAACGAGTGCCATCGGCAAGGGCGCGCGCCTGAAGAGCCTGGTCGGGTGTAACGAGGTACGGGTAGTTGGAGCTACCGGAACCCCAAGCGGCGGCAAGAGTGCCCAAGTTGCAGCCACGGTCGGAGCAGCCGTTGGGACCCTTGGGGTTCGGACCGGCGTCTTCACCGATGACGGCCAAGAACTTGGGCTTCTTGAGAGGCAGAGCGCCCTCGTTCTTGAGCAAAACGGTGGCCTTGGCGCCAATCTCACGGATGAGGTTGGCGTGCTCCTTGCCCTTGCGAACATCGACGTGCTGGTTGATGACCTGGACGTTTTCCTTGGCGTAGTAGTGGAGGGGACCGACAGTGTCCAGGGTCCAAGAGGAGAAGTTGATGTCGGGCTGCTCCTCCAACTTCATGCCAACCTTGAAGAAGGCAGCCATGATACGCAGAACCATGTCGTCCAAACGGTACTCAGGAACGGTACCGTTGAGGACGGCAATGGTCAGGTTGGTGCCCCAGAAACTCTCGCCGGTGTTGAAGAGAGTGTCACCAGGCATGCTCATGTCCAAGCTATTCGATTGTCAGCCACAACTCGTGGTTAGAATTCGGAAACACGCACCCGGCGACAGCACCGGCAGCACCAGCATGGTGAGCTTGCCAGTCAGAGACAACAACTCCTTGGAATCCAAGCTCGTCCTTGAGAAGGCCATTGAGAAGCTTCGAGTTCTGGCAGCCATACGAGTTGTTGATCTGGTTGTACGAGCACATGATGGACCCAACGCCGGCACGGACGGCATCCGCAAAGGGCCAAAGGTAAAGCTCATGCATCGTCTTGTCGTCGATGTTGGACGACACGGACTCGGTGATGTTGTAGCCGTAGCCGATGGCCTCGGGGGCCTGTCTGAAGTGCTCCTGTTCGTTGCCAATCAAATGCTTGGCGCATGCAATGGCGCCGGCGTCTTGGATTCCGTGAACACTCTCGGCCATGAAAACACCGGTAAGGTAGGGGTCGACAGAGAAGCCCTCCCAGTTGCGACCGCCAGCCGGCGCACGACCAATCGGACCTGCAACAGGGGCGAGGACGATGTCGACACCCTTTGCTCTCTGCTCAGCACCAATAGCCTCGGCCCTGCGGTAGACGAGACTCCTGTCCCAGGTGGCGGCGGCGGTTTGGCCCGAGGGGAAGACGGAGTTGTAGTCGCTGAAACGGATACCGACGGGGCCGTCTTGGAGGCAGAGACCTCGGAGGCCCAGACGCGGCACTGCGCCGACGTTACCAACGCATAGGTCGCCTTGCCATCTATCAGGTGTCAGCCTGACCCCGACTTTTCAAGAAACAAGCACAACATACCCAACACCGGTTGTGAGGTTGACCTTCTCGAGGAGGGTCAATTGAGAGACGAAATCCTTGGCCTTAGCATAGGCATCCACCCAGCCGTCGGCATTGGGGTCCATCCATGGTGAAGGGTATACGGGCGGTGAATGGGCGAGGTCGCGCTGTCGTTGGTGTAAGCTTACAAGTCCAACGCCGGTGAAGCAGATAGCGAATGCGAGGCGCATGGCATTCAACGCTCTGGATAACAGCATTTGCACTTGGTGACTGTGCCATTCGAAAACTGAGTGCGTATCTTCCGCCAAACAAGCCAAACATAGGCGTGGTGATGCGAATGTCCGCCGATGCGCGAGGCTTGGACCTACTGGAAGCAACGTACCTTGTGCAACTTCATTCCAGGTGCAGCAGCAGCGACGTAGTCAGCCGCGGCCAGCAGCGTGACCGAAAGAGCTGATGTCTTCATGCTGGTTTTAAACAGCTGTCGAGTACCCTGATGGCGGAAGAAATAAGGTGCTATCAGTCGACGCGGAGAGGCAAGTATGTCCGAACGTGGCCAGAGACAACAGACAGAACTCAGAATGCTCAGTGAAGAGAATCTGCAGTCGTGTAAGGGAGCACGGTGCCTGGTCAGGAGCTGGCTAATCAGCAAAGGTGCGGGAACAGCTACTTTAATATCAATGGACAGTGAGCCAGGACGAGGGATCGGAATGGCTCCGGAAAGAAGCTTCCTCCCTGGTCGGTTCGTCGAAGGCCGCTCAACATCCACAGCGTGGAGAAAGCAGCACTGGTGATCTGGACCTGGTCTGATGATGCAACAAGGTTGCCCTGCTCAGCAACAGACCAGGACTGGGACCGGCTCTGTGGGCTATGCACTTGCAGGTTGGACGGATGTAACCCAACCACGACTCTGACTCTGCAGATGGTGCAGGGAACGAAGAGTCTCCCACGGCTGCCGACAATTTGTACCGCGTGAACCAACAGACCCCTTGGTGTTGTAGTCTAGCTTACAAGTAGTGGGTAATGGAAAGTTGGATGTGGAGGGCCTAGCGGTGGGGATAGTTGTGCAAACGGTGGATAACCGACGCGGTGAGGGTCAGATGGGTTGAGACCGGTTGGGCATCTCCATGCTGGACTGGAGGACAGACTGCAGTTTGGAGCAGCCGAGAAGCTTGGGGTAATCAGAGCGCAAAAGGTCCTCGCAGGTTGGAGTCCGGGGAACACGCCGTCCCCAGAACGAGGGGAATTGAGGCGTCGTCCTGCATGGAGTATGTCATGACGAGAAAAGGGCCGATCTTGGTCGAAACGATGACGAACAGGGCGAGGGCGAACAATGGCGGACTGAAAGACCATGTCAAGAGGTCAGCCATGGACTCAGTGACAAGTCCGAGGGGGTGTCTTTCTCATCTCCTGCTAAAAAGGCTAGCACCAGCCGGACCAGCATGACAACGAGCGCCGCACCGTTGGACCACAGAAACAATGTGCGTAGATTGAAGTGAGTCCATGTCTTGGTGCGCGGTTATGCCATTAGCCAAAGGGCTGGCTACGGGTAAGACATGGAGCGGATAGGAACATGGCGGCCGCAACCTAATAATAAAGGGGCGGGCCTTGATGGGAACAAGACGATGGAATGAAGACAATAACGACGCGGAGACGACGAGGCAGGAAAGGTTCTAGGGTACAAAGATACGTGCCCGCAAAAGCCAATTCGGAACTGGTGGGGAAGTGGGGTGTTCTACCACCCAGGTTCCCAGGCAAGGCACCTGGGTGCTTCGGAACTCTGGACGGAGGTACCTTTGTACGTCGTAGCGGGAAACAGCCAGTCTGAGAAGGAAGCAACTGACGGAAAGCCCAGAAAGAAGCTACCTAGTACCCGGGGTATTTACCTATCGCGAATAGCTTCCTCATTTGTGCCAATCATGTCATGATAAGCCCTTTTCATTGAGCACTTCAAGCGGTTAGGTAGTCGACCACACAGGCGAGGCTTCACTGCTCGTATTGCTGGCCTGGATTGACCAGGCGAGGAGTCAAATGTAACGCGGCCTATGTTTGTACACACTGCGTAGGTAGTGTCCGCGGTCTAACTACTGACTCCTACGCAACCGACACAGTATGCGTCGTAGGATCATCGGCACTCGCGCGGCACGTAATTACTCGGAAGCCGTACCAAAAAAGGAGACATGGTCGTTGCGGAGATTTGGGATGGGATGGCTGCACGTCCCCCGGTAGTACCATGCCTACACACCAAAACGACATTGCAAGAAGTTGTCATTTTGCCGACTACCTTGGGCGTGAGCACCACTTCCCACCCAGGTTTCTCCTCTTCTTCCTTCTCTGCATCGCTTGAGCAGCCGTCCATGACGCTGCTAGACAACTGCGGTGATTGTCAATTGGTTCCTCGTCCGTTGGTTCCCACTACCTGCGGCAGCGTTACATCCGATGATTGACCGACAGACCAAGAAAATCGCTGGTTGTATCCTACCACAGTCCAATGGCAAGCGTAGAGGCAATAAGCAACAAGCCAAGGTGCCGCCCGCCAGAACCAAGGCCGTTCCAAGCGTGCTGCAGATCGGAATAAACGCTCTCCCCACAGACTCGGCACTTTTTCACGCGCCTCGCTTGGCAAGTTTTCACATCCGGCTTCGCCTGCCTTGAATGTGCAAAGGGATTAAAACAAAATGGGTTGAGAAACATTTGATTGTGAGAAGCCAGCTGGTTAATGTAACCGAGTCCAGGATGCCTCGACAAGAAACCATCGGCACCCCCTTTGCGTGAGCTCCAAAAACCCAAAAGCCCCTTGAACCTGAATCGCTATCCAGTCAAACCACGGTGCCGTCCGTCATTTCCGTCTCATCTCTTCGGGCGACCAGTGCCATGCTTAACTCTGACCTTCTTTTTCTTCTCAACAAATGACGGACCAAGAAGAGATGCAAGCAAACTGGGATACAATGAAGCGATGAGAATAATACGACATGACGCATGTCACGATCCCATGCTGGACCTCAGCCTACCAGATGAGGCCAACACACCCACACCCACACCACATCCCCGCCGCACTGCTTCTTGCGCCCAGCTGCTCTTCCCCATCTCCCCCGCATTAAACACACTGGCAGGCCCCTGCTTACCCCTCATCGCCCTCCACAGAGACATCGTCACCGAAATTGGCAACACTCAGTTTCCACATCCACCTTTACAAATCGCAACCAGGCAGCTCGCTGCCAAGCTGCGGGCCTTCCGATGCTTTTCGGCCCTTTTACTCTCAGTCGTAGTAGCTAATGCTGCCTTTCGTTTTCGTAGAGGGGCAGAAAAGAAAAGCGGAGTGTGGCCAGGCGCTCATCGTGGTGGCTTGGCCCGAGGTGGGGAACTGCCATCGGTAGGACATGAAGTCAAGTAACGTTCCAATGTCTCTTCCAATGCCTGGTTTCTGTCTGCAAGATATTGGAGGTTTCGTCTGCATGGCCTGCCTTACTGCGTCGCTCCATTCACTAGTTAGGACAAGCCTACCCGCTGTCATGTGTGGCTGGGTTCGGTGAAGGGTTCAGATATGGGAGAACTTGAACAGTCCAGATGTCACCTGCCTCAGGTCCGTCATGACCCTCCCCGATATAAAGACATGGTGAACTGAGCCGCCAAGGCACCTTCAGACGGAAATAGGCCCAGCATCATTGCTGATGCTCATGAAACGAAAGCTCGCAACAAGGCCTGGCACGATACACCACACCGAAAGAATGGACGCAGGCAAACTGTTCAAATTGCAGACTGGCTTCCAAAAGCAGATCGTGTTGCAAACGTTCAAATGGTTCCCATCCCAAGCCACTGATCAACGCCACATGCGGAACGGTCGACCAACGTCGCCAAAGAGCTCAAGCATCGCATCAGATGCCCCACGAGCCAAATAATGCGACCGAGGAACTTCCTTCCAGTTCCATAAGCCGGCCCTCCGGTCCGCCGTCCTAATATATACCTGGCAAGATTCTCCACCGGACTATCCTCTTATACTTCTCCCAGTCCTCGCCGTACTTGCGCGCGCACTTCTCATCATCGCGACGGTCGCGGTGAATCAGCAAGATGGCAAAATAGAGTACGTAAAAGTACGTGAAGGGAATTCCCCATCCGCGGGCCTCGCCCTGGATCACCTCGCGACCATCTGCCATCTTGAAGACTCCCTCGGCACCAGACTGCACATATCCACTTCCAGCAGAGACGATTTGGTACCCTGCCATGCCCACTGGCAGAGAATACGGCCATGCCTGTAGCCAGTCGCCCAGATAGTTGATGTGGCGAGCGACTCCCCACCAGCCCGACACGAGCAGACGAGTGCCGGCCTTGGTCTCAATGTACTCGAGACTGGCAACGCTGGGGTCGCTGGGGTTGTTGCGAAACGTGTTCTTCTGACTATTAGAAGCGCGGAAGATGTAGAAGGCGCCGCCGATGATGCTGAAGATGCCAACCAGACCGAAAGGACTGACGGAGACGGGGTAGACGGCGAGGTATTTCGTCTGAAGAGAGTACATAAAGGGCAGCCAGGCAACGTCGCCGAATGCGAGCATGAATCCGAACCCGTCGGTAATGATATCGATAGTTGTCAAAATCGCGGGCTCGTTCCACCAACAGTCCACAACATATACCAACTGAGAGAAGGACACGAACGCGATGCTGTTCGAAACGAAACCATACGTGCGGTATTGCCTGGCAACCCATGCAAAGTTCACCAGGGTCCAGCCAAGCAAGCCTGGGCGGATCTCCATGAAGACCTTGATGTCGATTTCGCCAATGACGGGAATATTGACACGCGGGTTCAGCTCCCTCCCGATGAACCAGTCGTAAACGAGGTTGCCAGAGTGTCCGCCCTCGGCCAGCTCGCGGTTCTCGACGTTGCCAGGGCTGACGCTGAAACTGCGCACGTAGACAAACGTCGCGCTCGCGAAGGCGACCAACATGTTGGCGGTGACGACTTGGATATAGTTATCCGTGATGAAAGTCCAGACCGGGAACTCGGCACCTTGGGAGATGGTGCCGGCTAGGCAAATAGCGAGGATGAACATGCTCGAAGAAAACGCTGCACATGTCAGCAGGCGATCTGACCAATCTTTGGAGACGGGACGATTTCCTCTCACAGTTAAAGCGGTACTTAAGCTTGCCGCCAGAGGCAAGCTGGACACCTTCGACTTCCGTCGCAGGGAGGAAGCGGTACAGCAGCGCATTGAAAAGGTAATATCCCAGAACGGCACCGGTGACCTTGACGCTTCCCAGTCCCCGGATACCCTCCTCAGGCCACCCGACGTCACTCTTGAGTTGGGCAAGAGTCAAGTTCTCGGGATGGAGAAGCGAAGGAGCCGGACATCCGGAGACATCATTACAGGCGAAGGCAAAGACGTAGACGAGAATAGGAAGAATGACGGAGATGCCAAAGGTGCCATATCTACAGGTTTTGGTTAGTACATCGACGTGTGCTTCTGGGAAGGCAAGCATACGGTCCCCCAAAATGGTAGCCATGGGGCTGTTGAACCACGTTTTGCTTCGACTTATCGACCATCGTGCTACGACTGCGTATTGCTCAAAGTAAGGTGGTTGTTTGCGCAGGGTTCTTTCCAGCGAAAGATTGGAGGCTATACAGCAACCGCAAGTCAAGACCGTATTTATGGTATCCAGCCCACTGAGGGCAGCAAACACGAATACGGGCTGCGATGGAAATTTTCAGATTGTCGTCGTGGCCAAGCCGGTCGGTCGTTAGCGAGCTGTGGTTTTGCGCCGGAGCTTTGGCTTTCCGGGTGACCTCATGTACTCGATTCGATGACGCTAAGAAAGTGGCAGCCGTTTGATTGGACCCCGCTGATACGGAAGGTTTCAACGGGGGGAATCACAGCTCCACGCAGCTGAGGTTAGGTTGGGCTTGAAGGTGACCCCGGCAGAATGGTTCCACCGATGGGACCGGCTCTCGGATAAACCTGCAAGCGCATCGGACGATATCAAGCCAAGCGGCTCAGATGGTGTTGGAAGTTATTAAAGTCCGACAATGTTTTCAGAACCGGTGATGGCTCTGCGATGTCTCATTCCGTGACAAGTGATTCGGCAATGCCAGCAGGGGCAGTGTGAGTATTGATCCTTCCCGGTGGAAGGCTGAATGTGTACGTACCTTACCCACCCCTCTCACTGTTGAAAACTTTGCCAGCAACTGCTTACCAAAGCCAAAGCATCTTGCTTACATAAAGGTAGATATCAAGTAGCAACCATCTTCGCACGTGACCTCATCGCATCAACTACACTGAGCCTGGGCCCTGCGCTGTGCTTTGCGCCATTCTGTGCCTGAATGCAGCCTAAAGTCCCTCGGCCGTGCGCCTTAATGCGCTGCAGGGAGAGGACCATCCCGCCAATCAATGCATCCCCTCCCGTCATCCCCGTCCACGTTGGCATCTCCCTGCGAAAGGCTGACGACTGACCAAGTGGCAGCGAACTCTTCCCATCTCCAAGTCTGACTGCTCTCCGGATTCCTCGAACCTCTTCACCAGACTGGACTGCACTGGCATCATTTGTTCAATAGAATCGTCTGCTTGCACCGCATCTTTCATCTCCTTTGCCAATTGATGTCATAGGGCCTGCCTATCGGATTTCGCGGTCCACTGCGCCCTCAAGCGCCGACAATCATTCCAATCGCTGCAACATCGACCCCTTCTCAACTTGACGCAAGACAGAAGCATGCATTTGCCACATTCCTCGCGCCTTTTGCTGCTTCTCGGAGCATGCGCGACAGCACGCGCCGCCGAAACCTCGACATCTTCTACAACCACGAGCGCACCAGCTTGCACGGCGGCTTCCAAGAGCGGCACAGGTGCATTTTACGATTTGCGTCCGGACATTGCTATCAAGCCTGAAGAGGGCAAGTCGGCAAAGGGCAGCATCACCGCCGACTATCACGCCAGAGGCTGGGACTATGGCAGGAACTTCACCCTCAACATCTGCGCTCCCGTCCTCGAGACTGTCGAAGACGTGGTGGGGTTGAGCAAGGGCGAATCGAAAAACGTCAGCGCTTTCTATACCTACAAGAACGAAATCTACTCCATAGGGTCTGTACCTCTTCCTTCGCCGCCTAGCAACCCGCAAGCTAACCTCGCGTAATCTAGGCAATCCAACATGGATATCCAGACACGCGGGCGCATACTGGTACTCCAATACAAAGACGGCTCACCCTGTGGCGAGGGTAAATCCAAGAGATCGATGGCCCATGCCGACGCTTCCTACAACCGATACACCGACGATGAGGATAGGACCCTGATCACGGCCTCTGCGGGTGGCAAGAAGGTCTCGGCTGCGAAGGACGACAAAACGACCCGTCGCAAGTCAGCGACCATTTCGTTCCACTGCGACACGGAGCAGGTCGGTGGGTCCGCCCACATTTCTTTCGTCGGTTCAGATCCCGACGATTGCGCCTATTTCTTCGAAGCCCGCTCCCAACACGCCTGTCCGAGAGCCGAGCCCCACCAGCCTGGTAGTGTAGGCCCTGGCAGTGTCTTCGCCATCATCTTTGTCATTGCTGTCCTGGTGTACTTTGGTGGTGGTGTATTTTACCAGCGAACTGTTGCCCATGCTCGGGGTTGGAGGCAGTTACCGAACTACAGCCTGTGGGCCGGCATCTGGGGTTTTGTCAGCGTGAGTACACGCTGGTGAACGTGGTGGTTGTTACTTTGCTAACGTGACGCCAGGACATGTTCGTTATTGCCACCTCTTCATGCGCACAGCTTCTTCCTGGGAGACGCGGCTACCGTCACCTCTCTGGGTCACCGAGCAGGGGACGCAACCGGGAGGACGAGAACCGATTGATAGATCAGCTCGACGAGGAGTGGGACGACTGAGAGACACGAGAATGTACCTGGAGCAGGCGCGCCATGATTTTCTTCATTGTGTATTGGAATTGATTTCAGGGGATGAACGTGAGTCGCCGGCAGCCACATTAGATACCCCGTGTGACAACATGGTGCATAGACGATTTATGGCGTTTACATGGTTCTTTTTCGTTGATTTTAGCCTCAGGTCTCTCAGTCGTTCTAGCATCATATATGCACTTGGAGTTGCATCTGCCATACATGTTCATTAAGTGATCCTGAGTGCGAAGCCATCCTAACCTCACCTTTAGGCTTGTTTCAACAAGGTAGGGCTGGTGAAGATGGCGAAGGTGCCGGACAGGTCGCCTGCTCCAGCCCCGTTTCTACCGTAACACTCATCTGCGCTTTCCCAAACAGAAAGCTTGGTCTCAACCTCGTTTTGCACTCGTAGAACGGTTGGCTTTCCTCAGAGTCGTACAATCCTCCTGAGTAACTCACGTACCAGCACCTAGTAACACAGTCTCTCCCAGTGTTTCATTGAGAAGCGAGAAGAGCGAGAAGACAGAATGAAAAATAGGGGGTAGATGAGCCATATGGTAACATTCGGCTTTTGTTGCAGAGGAGAGCCTTTCCGGACTCGAAAGTGGTTGCCTGCCTCAGGAATCTCTTCTGGCTCGCCGGTGGCCGGCTGGTGGAGAGGTTTCTCCAAGTCTGGGACGAAGATCGGTGCGGGGCCTCCGATGCGCGGGGCCGACTACGGCCCATTCGGCCCCACATCGGACTTTGATCCCAACACCTCGCATCACTGTCGACGCCTTGTTAGCGGACACGGCCGTAGTCTTGCGGCTGTTTCCGCTTTCAATTAATCCAAGGCTCAATAGAGAGCACATCAAACCCATTTCAGATTTGGGCAACAAGAGGTCGCAAGTTCGAGTAGTTCACATCGCGAAGTTTCCTGCTCGTCGTAGGACAGGGACGTCATCATTGTTTGGTTCTGAGACAAGGCACAGATTAAGATCGTATTTAAGCAAATCCATTCCGCTATAAGCCTGACCGCGTATGAGCAGCCGCGAAATTGCCGGCACAAATCCGCGTCGCAGCTCGAAGAACCCCCAAACTGTGTGCAAGAGATATAGCAGGGGATCTCTTCATGCATGCTTGTCGACCTCTCCTTTCTCGGGAAATCCATGAAAGTCAGCCTCGGCCAATGACGTTTTTGGCATCTACATCCAGATCTCCGAGTCTATTCGTAGCCAGGTCGTCTCCAGATTAGCTCCACAGTGTCTTAAAGTGACTTCCCAGACAGTGGCAAAGTGTTAGCAAGCTGCAAACAATAGTTACATGGAAGTTCGCCGTTTCGGGAAAGAAGAAGGAATAGAACACTGCCGCAGCAAAGTTTGTCGCGATGAAGAGAGAATAGTACCCGATCAAGGTCAGCCAGGCTTGACTTCTCATGAGCTCAAGCTCTATGCCCACTTGCCTCCGGCTCTCTGGCGCCATGGCAAGCGGCGTGATCTGCTAGAGAACCATGGCCTTCACAGACTTGGCGACCACATCGGATGCGAGACCTTGCGCTCGCAGGAAGAAAGGAAACAATGCTGAAGGAAAGAACCAAATCATGGCGTTGAAGATCATGGCGTAGGCCATGGAGTAAATGAAATTGGCTCCAATAGCTGCCCGTGCTCCCGCTAAGTTGACCAATGGTCACGATGAATGCAGGTGAACAAGTAATATGGGTTGAATTATCTCAGTACGATTGCATCCTGCGCTTGAATAATGGTATCGAATATTTGACGTGATTGCGAGGGGTATCTTGCTCGTCGCTTGCAAATCTGCTCTGGAGAGAAACCATCGCACACGAAGAAGGCAAAGCACATCCCTCCCTGTCTACAGAAAGTCCCCCACGGTATCGATGAAAGCAGCTAACATGATGTTTGGCTACCAAATCGCGGCGTCAACTTGACCTTCATGTATCCCTCGTGGCCTCTCTTCGGGTATGTGTTTAGGTATTTGTAGCCCTCGGCCAAATCACGCTTTTCTTCAAACAGAGAAATGTTGTAGTTGTACACCACACTGGCAATCGTCTTGCGAAGAACCCTGTGCGCAATGCTATCAAATGTTAGCTTGATTATTGTCAAAACGATTGCAAAACTCACTGCTGTCCCAAGCAGGTTCGTGTGCCCGTGCCAAAAGTCACATTGTGGCTTTTGGATGCCTTGGACTCGGCACCGTACCCAAGCCATCGCTCGGGTCTGAACTCGTTTGGCTCGGGGAACAATAGAGGATCATGCTCCAATAGTGTCAAAGTAAAGCTGAGGCTGGTCTGCGAGAGTTCTGTCAGATCTGCGTGGCACAACGTGTGGGATCATGGAAAGTCTCTACCATTGGCGGGATAATTGCACCATTATATTGGACGGGCTCGTTGATCTGTCTTGGTTGCCTGTGCCAATTCGGAGAGCTGACACGCGTGGATTCTTTACACACGGCGTCCTGGTGGGCGTTAGCTTGCAAGCCATGTCCGTAGATAGAGTAGGAAACGTACCAAGTATTTCAACTGGAGAACTTTGGGATCTCTCCATACCCGATGACCGTACGTTCCGAGATCGAGAGTATCCAACTCGGCACGGAGGGCCTTGAGGCATTCCGGGTTGTGGATGAGGTGATGGAGCAAGAAGGTCAGGTTGCTGAGAAGGGACTCGTTTCCGATGAAGATTGCTTGCGAAGACTCGTGTATAGTAAGAGTCTCGCTGCCAATCTCGTTAAACATGCGAGCCAAGAGACCCTGGTGGCTATTCTCATCATCCCAAGACTTGCTGATGGGCTTCAAGTGAGATTTGATGAGCTGTAACATTGGTCAGTCGAGCGAAAAAGCAAAAAAAAAAAGGCAGGAAACTGAGTTCTTACGTTGTCAACCCAGCCAAGTGGCGACACTGCTCGCAGAATAGGAAACCAGTCGAACGCAAGCTTCAGCGGCGGCATACATCTCAGGACGGTGGCGAGGTCAATCGCGCTAAAGGCTCGTGTTGAGTCATGTACTGACTGAAGGTCGTAGACATTCATGAAGCCGTAGTTCTCTTCAACGAGGTATGATATCATAACGTCGTTGGTAAAGGCCCATAGATAGTGTGTCAAGTTGACAGCGTCGCTGATGCCGACGACGTCGCGAAGACGAGAATCGAGCTTTTCGAGGTGTTCGTCCAGAGTACTGGAGTACTGCGCCAGAGTTTGGCCGGAAAACAAGGGCCGCATGGAGGCCGCTCTCTGCATGTGCTTGGAGGGACTTGCAAAGCCTCCTAGCAACTTATTGAGCAGGCCATAGTAGTTGTCGCATTTGCTCAAGTCGGGGCGTTTGTGATGCTCCAAGCAGAACTTGTGATCGACGAAATGTAATTCATTGGGGCCAATTCGTACCACCGGACCTGGAACCAAGTCAGAAGCCACACTAGGGTCTTGGAGATGGCGGACGTACCGTACTGCTCATGCAGAGCCTTCAAGTTTTCGATCCAGTCATTCTTCACCAAGACATGGTATGCCTCGTAAAGCTTGGTGATGCCGGCGATCCTGGGTCCCGGGAACTTGGCCAAAGGGGAAAGCAGTGCTCGATAGACGTACTTGGCGACCAGATAGCACGCTATCGAGTGCCAGAGAATGGCGAAGACGTTCTCGGCCCATTGGGAGCTGCAGAATACGAATGACCAGGCCATGAAGAGCGGAGTGCAGAAGATTCGGTGCTTCTTCAGATTGGCGACACTTTTGTCGGTGCAGCGGACGAGGTCTGTTATAGAGAGGCATATTAGCATAGCAATTGATCTTTTGTAAACGCTACTCATGGCCGTTGAATATTGGTCCGCCCTTGGCCCCATTGGGGGCCCATTTGGGAGGGACTGACTGTACAGAAGTCCCGTCGATGGATAGTTAGACATCACGAATGGGCAAACAAAATCGATCCTTCGCCATTGTGAAATCCTACCTTTCTCGGAGACAGTACGCCTTTGGGACCCTGACGACCGGAGCCACTCCACATTTGCCCTTTTGCATGCGCTATTGCAACCCAAACCGCATGTGAGTTTGTTGGCCATGGCGGTCGACCCGGCCCAGGCTTCGCGAACCTGCATCTTGACTGCCTGGACTCGGTCGTCGCTTCGGTGGCCGCGTCGATGGCGTAGCGAGCTGCATGACAATGCCTGATCGGTCGCCTTGCGCGAAACGCTCCGGCCCACATAGGCGTCGGCTCGCATTCCCTTGAAGAATTAGCCCATCCTTCACGATGATAGGCGCCTGCAATGGGGGATCCTCACGGATTCGTAGATCTTCAGCCGCGCGTACCCAGAATGGACCGGCTGAAATGCGGTTGTGCGGCACGGCGACAGGGCCCCTCGGCAATCCTTCACGGCGGAGTCGAGTATGGATTCTGGGCCCAGGCAGAAGCACGACGATACTTCCGATGGCTGGATCATTTGTTGGGGGCTCAAATGGCCCATCGCGATCCAACCATGATATTCGGGAGGCGTGACGTGAGAGAAGAAGGATGTTTTTTGGGACGACGTTCGCGCGTCAACACAACGTGTCGTGCCTCGTTTTCGGGCTTTTGAACGTGGTAAAGATGCGGGAAGCGCGCAGGACACCTTCATATTAGAAACTGGCAGCGGTTCCCACAATCCTCAACGCCCGTGGCGACGTCTGGAACGCCTCATGATGCGACGAACTGAGACCAACCCCGGGAATTGTTCGATCTGTCTGGTTCTGTCGCAGCGGATCGCGATCACCGATTCCGCCTCAAGCGTCATGGCTGGCACTCATCGCCTACTTTTGACTTCCAAGACGTAACTCATCCGACGTTTTCCTCTTTTGTCAGCGAATACAAAACGGCAATCCGGCAAGACGTCTGAAATATGATGCGTGTGAGATGCTTCGAGAGGAAAGTAAGCGAGCGCAAGTGGGAGGCCGTTTGACTTTGCGAGCCGTTTCAATGCCTCAATACCGACGCTGGTGTGGCACTTGTCAGCCCATCTGTCGAATCGTTTCGTTTCACGGAAAAGACGTCGAAACCTTGTCTCCCCCCCATTCAAAGATCAACGATGGGAGCGGGCTTGTCCAACTTCTGCCATTTCTTGGAGTTTTCGCATGGTTTGCAACGTGACAGGGAATAGCTACCGGGCAAAGGGCCGTGAGCTTCGACCTTTGGCCAGCTTGGGGAGACTAGCTCTGCCACAAGCTCTGCTGCAAGCAGAATTCTCTCGCGGTGCCTTGAATCGTCAAAGGATACGCCCTGCCCACGCCAGATTGATAATCATGACTTCGTATGTGGAGTGTTTGAATCCAGCCCATTCCGGCCTACTCTGATTTGCTAGCTGTTTGACGAGCAGGAACACCCAGCCAGCAATGTGGAGTTTTCTCCTGGTGCCTGAAATTCCACAAACTCTGATGCTGTCCGATTCCACGATCTATCCACCTCGAAAAAGTCGAAAAGGCTGGTGGTGTTTTGCCATGGCGATGATGCTACGGCGAAGATGCCGCGGCGAAGATGCCACGGCGAAGATGCCACTTTCAGGTATGGGTTTCCAACTCCTCGTCAGAACATCAATTCGTCGAGAATGTTCCTCTCATGAATGAACGATTTGACAAGTGTGTGCTGTGCCAGCAGTCCGGACGGACGGCCTTCTCAAGGGGCCGAGCACCCGTCGTCTGCGGTTGTTGGTGCCGATCACGGCTTTGGCCCCTGATGATCGACGTTTAAACTCACTTGGCCGCTGGCCAATCCTTGACCCGAGAAGCTCTCGCATTAAGCGACTCTTTAACTCTTGGCCGTTATACTACGGATACAAGAGACCAAAGGGGGGAAAGTCTTCACGCGTCTGCTGCGCTTTATGGTGGAGTTGGCCAGCGTGTAGGCGAGAAAAAATGATCTGGAATCGAACAAGGCATGAGAGGCATCGCTGCATTCACTACAAGCATCAACCATAGGTTTAGAACAGCAATGGCAGATTGAGCTTCGCTGTCAATGGTGGAAACGGTCCGCAACTTTGACCTCCGTCTACGACACGCCTCAGTCTGCCAAGCAAAGAGGGAAAAGTCGACACATTCAGCAACTGCTCAAGTCTCACTGATACCGAACGACACAAGTTGTTGCTTGTGCGAATAGAGTACACAGTAAATGCCGAAAGATTGGAGTGTTTGGAATAGTGCGGGCCCGTTTCGCTGCGAACCGGCTCACCCCCAGTCTTCCCATCTCAACTCCTTAGACTTCCCTTCGATATTCCGGGCATCCGGAATTATTGACCCTGCTCGTCGGCTTTCCCTTACCGAGCCATTACTGTTACGACCCCAAGAAGAAAGTCTCGCTTTTTTCGACCTGCTTCTCGCGCGCTGCAACCGATACCGGATATCTCTTTCCGTTGAAAAAGAAGATTGAGACGACAGGCAGCCAATGCATTGAAAACGGCCGCCTTGCAGCTTCTGCAGTTTTTAGGAGCTCGCCGAATGCAAGGGGTCTGTCAGACCTGGACCAACATCGGGAAAGCGCCTAAATACGTTGACGACCAGGTAAGGATTCGCAACCGCCAAACTCCCACAGCTCACAGAGTCATATGGGACGCAGACGGGACGCAAATGGTCACGGTGGCCGAGCAGGCCGAGGAGCTGCTGTCAGTGGTTTTCGCACCCCCGCCAAACCGCGTCCAAAATAAAGAATGGCGGCCACAGCCGTCAACCGTCGGAGTCCTCGAAATCTTTTTGCCAGGATTCGAGACACAACTAATCCAATCAAGACGATGCAGCCTCCGGGCCGTAATGAACGAGCGCAAAGCAAACGCGCAAGCCGTCGGAATCGTGGAATATACCGAGATGCTTAGGCGATTCAGGATCGAGTCACAACCCAGACAAAGCTGAGCACTAGGGAGGGCTGTAGATACGCAGCGCTACAACGGGACGTACTAGACGTCGACAGAGCATTGCAAAGTATCGGAGCAGACCTCGGATAGAGGAATCTTAGCCACACGTAAGCGTAGCACCCAGTATCCCTAGGTGGCCTATCAGATCCCGGGGACTCACCCCGCGATTCGACGGTCAACATTCATCACCGCCATCAACCCCGTAGGTAATTAGTCAGACAATCAGAATACAGAGGCACCCAGAATACCGTGACATTTGCTTGTAACCGCGCCCAGTTGCAAAAACCCGCATACGGGAATCCTTGGGATACCAACGCACAGTGTAGAGTTGACGTTCGTAGGTAGAAAGCGCAGTCTAACAAAGGAGGCCGCCAAGTGTAAGTAGACAATTGATGCTGAAGAGCGGGGTGAATGACTTGGGGACAGGTGGTCAATGTTTTATATTAGTAGAACTTTGAGACGCCTCGGCCTTCTGCCAAACCCCACTACCCAGGTATGGCTGATGACAGAAGAACGGGCGATTAATGTGTAATAAAGCAGTCAAACCAATCAATGCGACTTGATACAACGCACGCTTCGTATACATGAAGTAACACAGGTGCGGTAGCAATTAGGGCAGAGAGCCGATCATACATAAGCTAACCAAACCTGTCTTCTGATTACTGATATGCCCATGCGGGTTCGGGGGTGATTGTGTCTTCATTTGACGGTGGATCAGGGAGGAGGTTGAAGCTAAGCCTGGTGATCGGTGAAAGCTGTCGCTCAACCGCTTTGAGCCAGCAATGTTGGGCATACTGGTCTAATATTGCCTATCCATACTGAGCGAGTGATAGGTTGTTTTCGCCTGTCTACCCGCAATCTTGTCGAATTGACCCAAAAGACGTTGGCCCTAGATACATGTTACTATATGTGACTGTTCATGCGCTTAAGTATCTCAATCCGACAAATCTGACTGCTTGTAGACAGCAAAAACAGAACAAGGTTTCAGAGTAACGATAACTACAAGTATATTCCTTATCGAAATGGGGAATTGAGCATGGTCTGAATGCACGACTCAGGTATGCAATATCTAGGTCTGGCTCCAGGTTGGTGCGCTGAGCGGAACGACGACTATAACGCAAATACCAAGAAACGCTATTATACAACTTTTGATTCAAGCGGGATTAGCAGAGCGCCCGTCGGCCCCGTAGCCTCCCCCGAACCAGGTTGCAAGTTGATGAGCGATTACCTTGGGTTCTCAAATGCAGGTGAGCGATTCGGCGGAAGAGTGAACTGAAAGCCTTCGTCTCTGGGTATAAGGTCTTCACATTTCCCAGGTGTTCTGATGGACCACAAGCGATCCGTACTCCAACGCCATTCTGTAAGCATAACAAACCAAGCACCACCATGGTCTCCATCAAAACCTTTGCCCTGGCATTCATGTAAGCGACCCAACCCCACCTACCTTTGGTCCAGGCCGCTCCTTACGCACCTCTATCGGGGTTCTCTGAGGTCATTCTCTCTGCTGTTATAGCAACTAATCTCTGCCCTAGGGTCTCTGCCGTCCATTCGCAGACCTTGTATTCTTGCTGGTGCGGCCCCAACCAAGGGGAGTCTCGCGCCGCTTGTGGCAGAATGGCAGACAGTGGGTGGATGGAAGGTGGTCGGGTATGTACTCTCTCAAGGCCAAATTCGTACGAACAAACTAACGCATCCGTGTGAAGTGCATCGTTATGGGGGATCGCGCAAGGGATTATTGGTACAACACTGCCTGCACATACGGTCCTGGTAGCGAGTGGTGTGATGTTCACGCAGTCCCTCCTAGCTGAAGACCCGCTTCAAAAGGTGCTCACTTGTCCGATTTGACGGTTGATCAATTGTATTTATTGAACTTGGTGTTCCTTTTCGTTAGGCGAATCTTAGTTATTTGATCACTTAAGGTATGTGACTACGCGTGTGACAGTATCAGCCGGGCCATGTGGGGCGTGTTTGTTTTGGTACGTATGGGATGCTAGCCACATGCGCGGCGTACAAAGCCCGTCTCACGGCAAATGGGACGTGACTGACTCAGCCAGCCTGTCTACCAATATTTTTAAAATACATCTAGCCCCAATACTGTTTAGGTGTGGTAAAGGTACCAGTAGTCTTTATAGGTAACGAGAACCACGTTACGATCCTCTTCGATTGGTAGCCGGTATACCGAAGTGGAGCTCCTAGATATTCTGGCTAGAGCCTTAGAATTGGGCCACGTCAAACATGACTTGGGGACAATCTCTTCCAAAGGAACTCAGTGACGAGCAGATCAACTGATTTTAGCATGATCATGTCCATTCTAGATGAAGGGTCCATAACGGAACTCTGGCCCAAAGGCTGCGTGATGGTTGCTGTGTCCAAGGTCATACTCTGCGTCTCCGGCTAGGAACGCTGGTCGACATGTGTTTTAACAGTCTTATAGAGGCCTCTCACAGCTCGAAGACAAATTCAAGTACGTCAATTATCAATCCGCTGCCATGTGTTCTAAGTTCTAACCATAGGCAGTGACCTTGAGTAAGCATGACAAATAGTCTGTGGAAAAGCAGGAGTCTGTAACTGCGTGGCTGGTAGCTTCTTTGCTGCTTCGGGATGTATTATGCCGTGCCACCAAACTCATTGGCCGAAAGTAAGAGGATACGAGCTACCCGCAAAGCTGGCGAGAGATCGCGTGCAATGAAAGTACTCTCCTCAGTGAGTTGCGCAGTGAGTTCTAACCCAGGTGCTCAGCAGTTGATTCAAATCCACACCGGGACCATCCCTTATCCTTTCATTCTTCGATCGACACAATCTCTGTCGTCGCCCAAGAAATGCAGCGGCCTTTTCATCTTCCGCCTCGATGATGGGTTGCCGAGGGGCCCGAAGATCTGAAACGATGATTCTGATACCTGCCAGTTGACTATTAAACGGCTTTTGGGAGGAGAATCTAAACACCGTCATCCAAACAAGCGACTGCCTGGAGCATTTACACATTCCTTGCTCGGTTTGTGTTTGACAGATAAGGGATGTTGTCAGGGATATCATTTTTTTCTCTCGAAGAGAAAAAGGATAGCTCTGGGACACTCTGACGAAAACAGACTTCAGCGTCTACATTGCGAGGAGCCGAATCGGGTCTTGAATCACTAAGCGTTTAGCGACCTTGACTCCGACCAGAGCTCAGCTGGTAAAAATTTAGTCAACCTACTTAGCCATCTGGCGGATTGAGTAGGCTGACTGGTGTATGCTTCTGCATGAGGCATTCCTCACCGACAGCAGTCTCATCCAACGCAGCTGTCATTACCAAAGACGAAGATTCGATGCAGGCAGCAGACGAGATTGAGTGTCGCTGCCGCTCCAATGATGTGCAGGTTTCGTAGACGAAGACCAGAGGACGCCAAACTTGTCGTGGCCCATCTAAGAATGCTTATTGACCGGCTCAGATCGATCCACGATACAAGAATCAAAGCGAGACAGTAGATAACATGATTCAAAAGAGTTCACCTCTGCTCCCACCTCGCGATTCAGTTCATCGTTCTGGCCAGGCCATTTCAAAATGTCAATAAACGAAACGATGCTTCACCGGTCAAGCTGCATAAAACATGTACCGCTAGCACTTGCCTCGGTTCGACACTTCCCTCAACGAAGTCCGACCCGGCAGTTGTTCTCGCGTAATCTCGCATGGTTGTGTTCGTCAACCTTCTGGAGAAGCTTTATTACGTTGTGGCATGTTTCCGCAGACACGTTACCAAAGTCTCCGCTACCCCCTGACGGGTGGAGCATTAGTCAACGGCTACGCGGCAGTCGTGTTCCTTTCCTTGGACGTTTCTCGGAGAAAAGGTCCACGAGCTCCATTTACCACGCCAGGCGAGTAACCGAGCATCTCTTATTGGGTTCTGAGTCCGCTTGTGGGAGTAGCTATTGGTGGCGATGGCGACCTCCTTAATCAATATCAGATGAAGCTAGGATCAAAGTGGTAGACTGCCGTTCAAAACAATGGAGAGATGCCACGGTCACCTCAGCATTGGGTCCATGGAAAGCATAGCCCGGTCACGATAGTGTCGTTTCATTGGTGGAGAGCCGCTCGAGAGCGTGCCGCTGCCAACTTCAACTTCATCACGCGCGGACACAATCAAGGCCGCATTGAGTGTTCGGCTTATCCACAACGGACTCTCGTGGCTCTAGCCTCTAGGCCAGGCGACAACTTCCAATTCTGCGATGGATTAGCCAGACAGCTTCCCGACACTATCAAGAGGAAGGCTCATGCTCAGTCTCTCAGAGATATATAATGTGGCAGGAGTTCTCGTTCAAGATGAACCTGTTAACGAGTCGGGCATCATTGCAATATCCAAGCTAGTCTTTCGTTCATTTTCAAACTTGCTCTTTAACGATGATTTCATACATTTTCAAGTCAGCCCTGGCTGCCGTCTTGATCGGCTCCTCCCTCGCCGTCGACACCTGGGGCGGTTCCGTTTCGCTCGGCCCAACCACCTCAACAATCATCAAGGCCGTGACGACCATCATCCCAGGCGAGGCTCCTCCAACGCAAAACGGCGTTCTGGCCCTCTGGCCCGGTATGTCCAACGGCACGGGCGACCTCGTGCAGACGACCATCGAATCCTGGGCCGACAACTCGTGGTGCGGCGCCGAAAAGGGCGAGTGGTGCGTTCGCGCCTCGCTCTTCGGCTCCTTCGGCCAGCTCAGCGGCGACGCGAGCAAGGTGTCCGCCACCCAGAAGGTCAAGATCGTGTACGAGCTGCTCTCGGACAACGACACCTGGCGCCAGACAGTCACGGACGCAGACACGGGTGCGCAGCTGAGCACCTTTGAGCACAAGTCGGGTCCGTTCATGAGAGGGTACGGCACCGGCACCGAGTGCAATGCCAACTGCAGCCCTACCGTGGCGAAGCAGCAGTACGTCGACACGGAGATCACGCTGGCCGGTCCGGATACCGGCTTCGGAAAGACAATCGCCACCGCGCAGAAGGCCACGTACTCTGGCCTGTCGAGCAGCCAGGGCGGAAAGGTCTGGACCATCAAGGAGATTAACGTCCCTGCCATGGTCTAAGGTCAGATCGAGACGGTGAAGAAGAGCAGCCTGCTTCACTTCACTCTCATTTCCAATGTAATTATTATGGCATGGCCAAATACGTACATACAATACATGATGCCACAGGTGGCAGTATAAACGGCAAACTCGTTCCCCGATGGCACTTGCAGGCCCGTGGTCGAAGTCGAGTCGGCGCAATTGGCATTGCCAAACTTGACATCACAGACCCATCCTCGTGTTGACCACATGGCAATGGCAAGGGAACATGGCATAGCCGGAGCAACCGGGATCCATGTCATGATGAACAGCTTCAGTCCCGTGTCCAGGCCACGGCTTCCGCGTGTGATCTCATATTTTCCGACTATTTGCCTCCGTTGTCTACAAAGTACGAGGTGGCGCTTGAAATCAGATCTGTCATGTCCACTGGCAAGCCGTCAATGTTTGGAAGCCAACTCGGCCCCGCCGCCATCAGGCGGTTCGTCTGGGAGGCGTTTGCGGCTCAAACCAGAGAGCCAAACGGTCCACGTGATTCCAAAAGGGGATTGGGTCCAAGGGGCATTTCAGAGATTTCAGTTGCCAAAGATACGTAGTAGAACTTGCGCTCTTGCCACGCCCCGACGATGAAGTGAAGCCAGAATGTCTCCTCAGATCGACGGTGGGAAAAGGCGATGGATATTGGCTCAGAACTTCAACATCCTGCGTGAACACCATCGTAGCTCTTCATCTCAACGGCGTGCCAACAGCACAGGACGCCCCGGGAGCTTTACTTTCGCATTTCAACATGAGGATGGAATATCAGAAATCACCAACGGCGTCAGGAGAGGCAACAACGTCGTCAGGCACACGTGCTCCCCACCAGTCTATCTCGTCTTTCTGCAAGGGCCAGGCCATCCACGCCCTCCGTTTGGGCTTCGCAGAAATTCTCCTTGCCCGCTTCCAACCCTGTCCCGGGTAGTGAAGCCAGCAGGTTCCGCCGTGGCGGAGAATGTCCAGGCCACTCTGCGTCTGCATTCGCACAGACTGCCAGCCGAACCCGTCAATCCAACCCGTCTTCAAAACTCCCATGTCCCCAAACTCATCCCGTCGTCATTTCGTCGAAAGACATGGCAAAATGATATGATCTCGGTACACGTCTCACTTGTGACTACCGCATCTCACTTCTGATGGCGCAGGGGTCGGCATGCCATGTGAGTCCACCGACCGCGGAGACCACCGGGCCATGCCACCCCAACAGCTCTCATCCCAGCAGGACAGCCCAAAGAATCCCTGATCTCCTGCATCCGGCCGCGGTCACTCCAGCCGTCAGTGCGCGAGGGGCAGGAGAGTTGTGACCTGTCAAGCTCGCTTGGACAAGACTGGTGGCGTCCGTCACAGATGCGTTATGCACTGGGTTCCGCCGCGGGAGGAGGGTAGAGGAAACATCAGGAGCCAGAATAGGCATGTCCACGCCAGAATCGTGCGTCGGAGTCGAATGGGAAGAGGTTCATCTGGTGGACGATCTGCTCCTCCCGTTGGCCTCGTCTGTCATCGAGCAAACCGCAAACCGCATGCGTAGACTACTGCATGCGATGGACTGTTCGATTCTGTCCAGAGAAGTGTCAACATTGGGAGTTGCTTTTTCCTTCTGATATTCAATGCTCTGGATTGGCTGCCATGTCACGAGTTGCAGGAAGACCTGCAGCTGACTGCAATACAGTTGGCGTGCATCTGCAGGTTCGTCTGCCAGAGCCAATGTGGTATCACCTGTTGGTGCCCCGTATCTGCGTGTCATGGTTCATGAAATCACCAGCTCTTGGGTCCACGGGCTATACCTCCGCAGATATGGTTCCTGCAAACGATGCTCCGTCCCGGAACCAGGGAGAAGTGACCCCCGATGGCACTTCTACCCGCGTGGCCGTCTAAACATGACCTGCCGAGGCAGTCCCAGCATCGGCCTGTATCCCGACTCGACTCAGCAAACTGAGAAATGAAGTTTTCCTCTATCCATCTCTTGCAAATCTCTGAGGGGCTTGAATCGGCGGCATCCAGAGCAGCCCCTCATCCAAACTTGAAAGTGATGGGGCGTTTCCCGCTCTTCGTAGCGTGGACGCTTCCCGGCTCTCGATCGGTTTGCTCACTGCTCGCCTACATACGAAGTGTATGCGGCTTGAACCAAGACCGTACAGCCAGTGCCTGAAGGCGAGGTCATCCCCACATCATTCTGCAGCTTTCCTCCCGGCTACGTACTCCGTCCTTGGCCAAAGAAAAGACCCCCTCCCTCCCTGACTTCTGGCACTTGGTGCCGCTCAGCGCAGAATCTCTCTTGGGGAGATCCGGCCGCAACTATGTATTGGCCCTGCCAAACTTCCCCATGCAGAGTAGTGAATCTGGAAGAAGCCAGGCAGTGGTTTTCCCAAAGTACTTAGTGCCACGGTTCAGCCCTGTCAAGGCGTCCGGAGAAGTTCCCCGTGCCGCAGTACGGATGATTAATACTTGCACAAATCCTAGATCCCCTGGTTGAAGAAGTTGTCTCCTTTGCTGAAATGGCCCATCTGCCAGTAGTGGTCTAATAGTACTCGCATCCTTGCTCTCAAATAGGTCGATGGACTGGCAGCAGTTCGGATTGACGTGGCAGCCAAGCTGCCTCCCGTCCATGCCCATCGCTCACAAAAAATACGCCGATCCAGATCTCTGAGCCGTAGAGGACTACCGAACTTGTCGTCTAGATGGTAAGGGTACGCAACACGAGAACTATATCCACCCCGTCCGCCAATCAAGTATCTCGTCTTTGGTCTGCATGACCTGCCAGCCCATCCGTCGAGATCCATATTGGCACAGCGTGGTCTATATGCCGCTTCCCGGTTTTGCTTGAGCCCAGTGGTATGGGTTGTAAGCACATGTGTGTTACAGGGGGTGGGGGTCTGCAGAAAATGAACAGACCTACATGCCACGATAAGCTCGGTTCGTAGGAGCGAAAGCATTTTTCCCAGAGATGTTAGGAGGAGCGTGTGCCGAGAATATTCTTGTTGAACGAGGGACTTGAACTGCCGCATCGAGTGAGATTCGATTCCTAATCTTCCAGAAGTACGGCACTGAGTAGCTTGCATTATTCGCCTTCTATTTCTGCCATACTCCGTCGTAGTTGGTTAGCTTTGTCCACCAAGAGGACGATACTGCCTTCCATTCGCAGAGGATTGGCAGCTTGACGGCTCAAACGCGCACATCCCCCGTCACACCCAATAGGAAGACTTCATCGCCCTGGACGACAGTAATCAGAAGCCGTGGGGCCCATGCCACCCTTGAGCAGCGGAGTTTTCCCATGGCACGCATCTCTGGGACGATCTCTAAGATGGCCATGTTGGTGGCAGCAGGTTCCCGGCAAAGGTTCCCCCCAGTCCCTGTAGGCTCGACAGTACGATGATTTGTTTTGCAGCCCAAGACCAAATGGGGCCCTCCATGATCGCCCCCGGCCATAGCCGCGGGTTGTCTCCCGGCGCAGCAACAAGCAGACGCCGAGAGCGGCGCTGGTGTAGGGCAGAGGCTGAAATCTGATAGATTGTGTAAGGACTACAGGGTAGCCTTCCCGGTCATACAATAACAATCCGCCGTCGCGCCTCTCCTCGCCACGATGGCCGCCCCTCAAGCGGCCGGACGAGAGCCGCATAGACTACGCGGGCTTTGCTCGAAAGGTCATCATCTGCATATATTGCAGCGGATCATGGGAAGATTGCAATGTCGAGGGCGGGCTCAGCGCGGAGACGAGGTTTCATCGTCCCGCAACACCTTAACTGAACGCCGGTTCTGGCCACGGGAGAGGCGTTCCTTGACGTCGTGTCTGTCGGGTGGTCCTTGAAAAAGCTCGTCCGTCCCACAAGTATAATTCCATATTGTCTTGGTCGAGTAAATAAAACGTAGCCCAGCGCAGTCTTATCTCGTCAACTGTTTCCAGTTGCTGACAACCCACCCCTTCAAGTTATGATAGCCTGGATTTTTCAACTCTTCACATTTAGTGTGTCTTCTCGGATCTCATCTTGAAAACATACCCCGTCCCCAGTACATCAGGCAGAGCTCGAACCCCTTTCCGAGGTTGGACAGCTACAACACAACACTCTCCCAAGTCGCTGCTCATAGCCAGCCTCCGTATTCCAGTCAGCCATCCGACAGAAGAACTGGTTCGCTTTGCCACCCGTCCGCCGGTAGCCGTTGACCAAGCTCATATTCCATACCGCCATTCTTCAGCAGCAAAGCAGCAGAGACACACGCCATTTAGCTTTTACAGCTGTCTGTGGAACAACTCGCGGGAGGCCACGCCACGTCTTGCATGACGGTCAAGTTTCTTCGTTGACCGCCGGTACGCCTTGCGTCTTCCCTTTCTCCAGCACGCCCGCGGCCGACGACATCGTGCCCACGAGTCGAGACAGCGCAGAACACTGCTAGAAGGCGACGGAAAAGAAGCGGTGAGGCCAAAGAGACGGACTCCCTCCCACTCATCTCTCGGTTCCGAGGCGTCGTCTCGTCCATCGTCGAGGATGTTTATGAGCGCCCCTCCCCGGTTGGCCTTTCATGGCTCCGACATCTTTGCCTTTGAGCAGGGCATAACAGCCAGAGCCCAGCAACGCTTCAACAACCGTCGTCTGAGAAAACTCGTCGTGCGAAACGGCAAACAACACCCTCTCAACCTTTCTCGGAGATCTTCGCAGTACGCAGGCGCCATGACGGATGAGGATTGGTCTATGGCCAATATGCCTGACGGTATCCAAGACAACTTCGAAGTGCGTTGGCCCGTTTTGCTGGATTTCTTCCCGTCCCCCCCTTGAACCTTCTTCTGAGATGTGACGAGCCATCTTGCTGACCTGTTGTATACGGCCTCAGGTTCAGCAGTTTAGGAACAGATACCTCGCTGGCACCGCCGGCAGTCCCTTCTCCGACCCTGACAACTGCATGCTCTTCCAAAGAATGCAGCAATATGACCCTTCTTTGACCAACGTAAACAAGCGTCCAGGCATGGAAGGCCACCCATGGCAGTCATACGGTGTGCCTGACGCGAACGACATCCAGTCCATGTTCGCGCCAATATCATTCCCGTTTGGTGTTGCGCCAATGGATGATATTCAGATGTCTGGCTCTGGTCCGTTCAGTCAAAGCATGCCTGTTCCCTCTCCAGTGTTTTCGGCCTCCGAGTCGGCGGCCAGCTTCGGAAGTTTCTCTTCCACCGGCGCCCCCAACCTCCTCGACTCTGGCTCTTTCAGTTCGGTCGACAGCTCAGTCATCGACACAGGCCCGTCCCAGCATTTTGAATATTGCAACTCACCCTTCGCTTCTTCATCGATGTTGGTCGATGATATGCCCGCCGTCAAGGCAGCTCCTCCCTCCCCTCCCCCCTTCTCTGAGCCCACTCCTGTTGTCTTTTTCCAGTCTGCACATGACAACGTTGAGTCTCGATGCCACATGCACAGCCATCACCAGGGAGCAAGGGTCCCCGTTCTCGAGAGCCACAGAGGGAGAGCCGGCTTCACTTCAGAGCCCAGCTACCAGGTGACGAACGGCTTCAAGGCGGAGCCGCAGGGTGGCCGGATCTTGACCGCGAAGCCTCGCAAGGAGCTTCCCGAGAAGCGGTCACGCGCGAAACCCGTCAGCGCACCTCGTCACGACAGCCCGCTCCCTCGTAGGACCGTTCCAGCAGCACCCAAGACCGAGTCGCGACCCCAGCAGCCTTGCGTTGCGCCAGTTCCCAACGCATCGGAACGCTCTGCCAAGGACGAGTACCTCCTCAAGGCGAAACGGGAAGGCTTGACATACCGCGAGATCCGCGTCAAAGGCAACTTCTCCGAGGCAGAGTCGACACTCCGTGGTCGCTACCGCACCTTGACCAAGAGCAAGGAGGAGAGGGTTCGAAAACCCGAATGGACCGACAACGATGTAAGTACCTCGCCTTCCAAATCCGGCACATGTCTGACTCTGACACCGCATGGCAGATCTATCTCCTCCGAAGAGCTGTTCGCAAGTTCTCAAAGGGTAACGATCCATCTTCTACCAAGATTCCCTGGAAGCAGGTAGCCGAGTACATCCACGCCCACGGCGGCACGTACTTGTTCGGAAATGCCACATGTCGGAAGAAGTGGGACGAGCTTGTTCTTTGCTCCTAGCGACGTCACACAGGGGCAAAGGAATTTTTGCCGCAGGATGGGAAAGAGCCCATGGGAGAGGTTTGGTCTGGGGGTAATGTTTATACAGAGGTGGCGGCGATGCGATGGTATTTGTGAGGTGATCAATCGGTAACCGCGGAGTAATGGCGAAGTTCCATGCTTGTGCTTCTTTAGTTAGAAACCTGCCGCTAGGTCAAAAGTCTGCTTCTGTGCGCATATCCACGGACCAGGTTCGTCGTCAGGCTTCACAGCTTCTTGTTGTTGACTCCAACTTTCGGGATGCCAATCTGTGCCAGAATACCGATGAGCTGGTTGCTTTCGCTGTTCAGCCGCAGGGCATTCCACTCGGCCTCGTTCTTGACCAAGGCGGTCCCCGCCAGCACAGTACCATTGAGGCTTAACTTCCCAACGGGCACGCCGTTGTCCAGGATAGTTGACCCTTCGGCGAATCGAGGCATTACCACAAGAGAACTGTTGGTCATTGCAAGGTTGTAGCTGATGGGTGCCTCGCCATTGCCAGAGTCTTCTACCTTGCCAACGTGGCCTTCGACGGCATCAACAGCTTCTCGGAAGAGTGATAAGTAGATGGAATGCAATTCTGTGGCAGTCATGTCACCATGGATCTTCTGTCCAAAAGTCGCAAAGGGCACTCCTGAAACGTGCTTCTGGTCAAGCTGCTTGGCCAAGACGTCCCACTTGGACTCTGAGGGCAGCCCTTCCTTCATGCAGGAGACGGGCAGCAGCTGGATGTGCCTGTGAGGCTGACTTGCTCCTGAATGCTCGCCGCTATTGAAGAATGCGTAGAGCTCACCGTGCTCTCCAGCATGCCTATGGTATGCGTCGATGCAGGCGTACGTTGCTGCGAGATCTTCGGGCTTTAGGAGGTTCGTCTGCTGCTCGAAGTCCTTCGTAGCAAGAATGAAGTGCTCCGGTACTATGGCGAATTTGTTCAGTACCAGGTTATGACCGGTGGAGGGGATGTCGGCTATGAACAGCGGGCCACCCTCGGGTCTCTCGAAGGGATCAAATGGTTTGCGCGATTTGTCCGTGTTGGGCTTTTGCAGTGTTGGCTTGTTTGCCAAAGCAGGGGAAAATCGCAATTGGAACTGCGAGCAAAGGTCAGGACATAGCAAGGGGTTGAAGAGTTCGTTGGACTTACAGGGGTTGAGTCAACGGTCAGGACGGTAACCTGGGTCGTGTAGTACGTCAAATCACCGTTCGTGCGAGCTCTGTCGAACGCTGCTTTGACAAGCTCTGGCAAATTCGAGGGGGCTTTGATTGGTGACATCGTGACCGTAAAATAGAATGCGACGGCTGGAGAGGTGAAGACGTTGGTGGAATGGGGCTGCGACAGGTAGGGCGTGCGATGAATGAGGTCACAGCACAATTGACGGTGGATGTACGGTGTCGCGAGCTGAAGCTCTAGGTGAGGTGGCCAGGCAAGTCCGGCAGGGCCCCACCTCTACACCGAACCCACCGCCTCCAATCCACATTCACCATGCTTGCTCTGATGTGTTGGTTATTATGCGTCGGGCGAAGCTGCGCTAAAATTATTAGAGCTGACAAATAATGGCGGATGACTTTAGACATTTAAGCGCCCGAGATCGTTGGGCTATTCCACGGGCCTCCAGTGAGTTCTAGGACGACGTGTCCTGTAGGTACGTAGGTAGGTGTAGGTAAGCAAGTAAGGTAAGGTAAGGGACTAATTAATCGTAAGCCTCGGCATAAGATCTACACCGAGCACAGCGGGCTATCATTGGCTTGTCGGCAGTGACAGGTCACCGACCTCCGATGATTAGCCACGCGTGGCCCCGGGACATTCAGCCGCCCCACCACCGATTAACGACCAGGACGGGAACAGGACGCCCTTGGCCCTCTCGGGAGGGTACGTACTAATTTTCCACCCGACGAAGGAACAACGTCATACTTCTTTTTTCTCCTGCCAAGTCATTGTCATTGTCACCTTTGTCCGCTACTTTAAGAGGCGACAATCCCACCCAGCAGCGCGGTTACGGCGTCTTCTTGCTCTTGAGGCTGCAGATCGAACTGATCCTTGACTTCACGCGTTTCGACATGGATTCCCCACCAGCTTCAAATGCGAACCTGCGCAGCAAAACCAGGCGCGCACTCGACGACCTCAATGGAGCGGCAGCGACGCCGGCGATTCCCACGAAGACTACCCGCAACAGTCCATACCTACCGACGCCTATAGAAACCATCGTTCTCGCAGCGTTTCCTGTGATACTCTTTTTCGGCACCATCTTCTCTCTCCTGTCTCCCGACGTCCGCTCCTCCCACTACGACCCTTTGACGCAAGCCCACAACCAAGACGCTGCGCCCTCGTACTTCGCGCGCAAGTCGAACATATTCAACATCATCTTTGTCAAGCGGGGCTGGTTTTGGATCACAGCAGCCTTCTTCGCCTTCATCTTCACTCACCCCGCCACCGCCCATGCGACCCGTCGCGTACAAGCAACCCTTCGCTGGGCGCTCATCACAACATGGTGGTTCTTTGTTACCCAGTGGTTCTTCGGACCCGCCATCATCGATCGCGGCTTCCGCTGGACTGGTGGAAAATGCGAGGTAATTGAGGAGAAGTTCGAGTTAGGCGAGGGAGACGCCAAGGAAGTCTTCACTGCCGTTGCGTGCAAAGCTGCCGGCGGTCGCTGGCGCGGCGGACACGACATCTCTGGACACGTCTTTCTCCTGGTGCTCGGCTGCGGTTTTCTGCTCTCCGAGGTTGGCTGGGTCGTCATGCGATGGAGGGGCGCACGGAGAGAGGAGCGCAGTGTGGTTATGACCGACGGCGCGACGAAGACGGCCACTGTGGAAGCTCAAGGGCTGCAGGGAGAGCCCGTGGCCGGTGATGTTCTTGGAGTTGGAGGCAAGTTTGCCGCTGGTGTCATTGGCCTGAGCTCTTGGATGTTGCTCATGACGGCCATCTACTTCCATACTTGGTTCGAGAAGGTATGTTTCTTCTGCTGTTTTCGCCGCACATCTCTGACGGGACTTAGGTTACTGGACTCCTGACTGCTCTGCTGGCTCTCTACGGCATGTATATTCTCCCCCGCTTCGTTCCCGGCTTACGCCAGGTTGTTGGCCTGCCCGGCATCTGAGTACGTCAGGCTACTTGAGGTTCTGAATAGCTGCGGATACCTAGTCATTCAAATAATACCCTTTTTACTCTTGATGAATTATGCTTGATGAGGACGGACAGGCGCGTCGGCAGATGAGGGAGAAAGTTATAGGTTATCATCATCTTCGATGATGTGCTTGTAAGTTTTTATGCAAACCGTCGTCGAGAAAGCAATAACAAGCCTGTAATCCAGTGAAAAACATTAACTCGCCGATTGATTGTCATCATACGCCACATCAGTCATCATACGGCGCAGTATCCCAGATATCCACGACGCCACAGTATCTTCCAACCGCCATCATTCTCCCGTCCGCCGAGAATCCTGCCGCCGTGATCATTCCTTCGATGCCAGGCGCAGACCTTACCTCGGCAAGCACTTGCCCCGAATAGACGTCCGAGACATCCATGCCATCTTCCGTTCTACACGCCAGCAGCCTGCAGTCAGGCGATATCGCCAGTGGCCAGCCCTCGTTGCTTCTGACACTATTCAACTCCCAAGTAGACATCCGCCCAGCCTCATGCTCCCAGATGTACACAACCTTGGACCACACAGAGACCACAACCTTCCCATCCGGCGAAACACCCAGTGCACATGCTCCTCTACCGCCCGCCACCGCCATGCCATCGACCTCCATTCTCCTCAGCGTCCGACCTGTCCGCGCTTCGGACACTCTGACCGTACCATCCCTGGACAACGTAACTATGTCCCTCCCGTTCGGCAGAAACTGCACATGTGTCGTATCGCCGTGGTTCACAACAGCAGCAACCTTTTTCGTGGGCAGGGTATTCCCCGAGCCGCCCAGCGCCCCGTAGACGACGACCACGCCCTGATTGTCCGTCGCAGCAAACATCCTCCCCTCGGCCCCGAACGCGGCCGGCCTCCCAACACCGTCTAAACTCGCCTTCCAGTTCTTGCTCTCCCCGTCGCGCAACTTGACCCTCTTCGTCCCCGCCGCACGCTCGATGCTCGCGTTGAAGCGCCCGGTCGAGCTGTACGTGACGAGCGAGCAGTCGTCGATCTCGGCCGAAACGAGTTTGGCGGCTTTCCCGCGGAAATCCCACACTCGCGTTACCGAAGCAGCGTGGCCGTGAGGTTCCGAGTGCGTTGCGGCGATGAGGCCGCTGGGGGAGACGGTTATGCCCGTGACTTGGTTGCGGAGGCAGGCGTGGTGGTGTTTATGCCGGAGACGCAGGACGGACGGTGCAAGTGTGCCGTCGTGGAGGGAGAGCGACCGCCTTGAGCCTACGGCGGAACAGCGCATGATGGAGAGGGAGCTAGGCTGGTGTGTTAGCCGGGGCGGTCGTGAGTGGGATCTGCCACGAACCTGTGCCTCATCGCCTCTTCGTATGTCGGTCGACCATCATCGCCCAAAATTGAGGTAGCAGTCAAAAGTGCAGTCATTGTTGCCCGAATGGATTTTTTTTTGGGTGTTTCTTGCTGGCTGATGATGCCGGACCATATGCGAGGGTCCAAGATATATCAGAAATCTTCACTGATGAACAAACAAAACAAAATGCTACCAAATCGATCAGTCTCGACCCGAGATCTAAAAAGCCTGGATATCGGGGTCTAGCTTTACAGCCGCAAAATGGCTGGCCTGTTTGCGTCTAGCGTCCGGCGTGCTGGGCCACTGTCTTGCAGTTTTCTTTGATAACCAAGACACCTGGGAAAGAAAACCGCCCAGCCGGTGCTGGATGCATCGCTTACGTCTCGCTTGGCTTTCGCCGTTCCATCAGAGGCAGACTTCAAGGCAAAATTTGTTGGGCATCAGGTGGTATTGGTCTTTTGATCACTCAGGCTATACACATTACATCAAGTCATAAAACACCCTTGCGAGTCTACTGGCCGAAAGCCTCCTCATAGTGGGTGAGGCAATACCTGTAGCGCACCTTGGAGTCCTCGATGCCGTTCATGGCCTCCCGCAGACCGTCGGCGCTGATGGGAACCTCTTGCACCCAGGTCTTGATACCCTTGTCGGCGGCTAGCTGCAGCATCTCCAGCGTCTCGCGTCTGCTACCCAGGTGCGAGGAGCCGATGAAGCAGCCGTTGGGGAGAAAGTCCTGGTTGCGGACGGTGATACCGCCGCCGCCGGGAAGACCGACAGACACCCACTTGCCGTGAACGTCGAGCAGGCTGAGGTAGGCCGACAGGTCGAAACCCTCAAACGAGTTTGCGGTGTTGACGATGAGGTCGAAGGTCATCTTGTGAGGCTCGTTCCAGCCCTTCTCACCCGAGGCGAGGTAGCCGTCGGCGCCCATCTTGAGGGAGTCGGCCTCCTTGGAGCGGGACCGGGAGATGGCCCAGACCTCGGCGCCGAGAGCCTTGGCGAACATGATACCGAAGTGGCCGATACCGCCGATGCCGACGATGCCGACCTTCTTGCCGGGACCGCAGCCGTTGCGGATGAGAGGACTGTAGGCCGTCAGGCCGGCGCAGAGCATCGGCGCGGCAACGGTGCTGGGGAGAGCGTCGGGGATGGGGAACACCCTGGCCTGGTCAGTACAAATTGAGGTGAGGATCCTTCGTGGGTTGCTTACCAGTGCTCGTGGGTGCGGACGTGGGAAGAGTAGCCGCCCTGGGAGATGGCACCAGAGTCGGGGAAAGTTGAGCCATACGTATCAAGCTGGTGCTGGCAGTAGGTCTCGTTGTCGTTCTTGCACTGACGGCACTCGAGGCATGCGTAGGCCTGCGCACCAACACCGACACGGGATCCCTCCTTGATCTTGGTGACCTTGGAACCGACCCTCAGGGCCTTGCCGACAATCTCTGTAGGAAGTCTCAGCTTCTGCGAGCGTCTTCATGATATCTTGTTGGACTAACCGTGACCGACAGCCAAAGGGTAGGGCTGAGCACCCCAGTCACCCTTGACCGTGTGCACATCACTGGCGCACACACCACAGCACTCAATCTTGATGTCCACGTCATAGTCGCCAAAGGGCTTTGGGTCGAACTCCTGCTTCTTGAAATCTTGCCAGGTCTCGGCGCTGTTGACCTGGAAGCCAGTGAACTTCTCGGGGATGTTGGCCATGGTGACTCGGTATGATCGCGCGTTGGTTCAAGATGATTATGAAGACTCAGTTCGTTCGTGAAGAGGTCCAACTGCCAGCCGAAAAAGAAGTAAATTGTCAAGACGAGAGGGGGGAGAGGAAGAGGGAGTAGAAGACCAGACACGCTCCGAGACGGGTCAGAGGGCACCGAGGCGGATGAAATACTCTGGCGACGACACCGGCAAAGCTAGCTCTACTCCCAAGCAACCCCCACCATCAGTCCTCATTTGTCGCTGCGCACCGCGTGGAGTCGAGAACGGCCATCCTTGCATGAGGGGCAACGATGGACAAGGAGGGGCTAAAGTCGCGCCTGAATGTCATGCCATGCGCGATGGACGAAGGGAGAAAGGGGATTGGGGGCGGGACCCTGTCAAGACAAGGCTAGGCGCTTGTTGGTGTGGAAAGACCGTTTGTCTCTGTCTCGTTTGGTTGTTTTCACGATGCCTTGCCAATGACCTTGCCCGTTGGTCCCTCAATTTGTTACATATCACAGATACGTTTCGTCTCGACGTGGAATGATCGATTCGCAAGGAAATCTCGTCGAATGAGTCAACTCCGCTGTCGATTTGCATTGTCGAAGCTCCCTCTCGTCTTCATCCTCTTTGGTATGCTCACCCCCTTCACTGCTTCAACGCACTTTGCCCCGCGATGATACCCCACCATCAGTCGTCCAATTGTACCGCATAATCCACCCGACCCAGGCTGGGTGCTCCGGGGGATTTGTCCGGGGGATAATCCGAGAGCATCATGCCGAAATTTCCACCAAACAAAGTGTCGCATTTCTCGCTTTGGTCGACGATAATTCCACAGTTGCAGAAACCATCGGGCTTGGCCTGGGCTGAAGGCGTCGCACCAGGGTCTCCTTTCGCTGTATCTCGGCAAATGTCTCCGAGCGAAGCATCTTGTGCAAAAGACCCTGGCCAACCATTCGTTTCGAAGCGCACAGATGAGACGTTCCGATAATGGCTGTTAAACATTACACTGGTCGGAGTTGTTTTGTTATTTTGTCACGTCGGTACTGTCTCGGGCTTGTTGATTCTGCTTTCAGTCGCTTCGTTGGAGAGTCCATTTTCTATGATCGCCTGCATGCCGCCTCCAGGATACTGGGTTTTTGGTCGTCGACGACGCCTCGGTAACGGCGTTATGGTGCCCGAAAATCGGCTTGGCTCGGGCTCGGTGTAATGTTCGGACGGTCTCCCGCCACAGCGAGCCAGCCCAGGGCAGCCAAGGGCAGCCCCCGTCCGCCGGCCGGGTCGGATTATTTGAATGAGCTTTTCACCGTGCTCTTTACTGCTGCTTCTGTGTTGGAACCTGCCGGAAGCCGACGCCGGCGAGAAACGCGATGCGCATGGAAGCACCGACGTAGACAAATGGCACGTTGCCCCAATCGATGGCATTCCACTTGAAGAAGTTGTAGTAGACGTCGGGTCCCAGGCTTCGGACAGAGTATAAATGACCAAAGTCGGCGACGAGCAAGCCGAACAGCACCGTCTTCCACACACGTAGGTCGGTCGCCGCGCGGAGGACAAGAGCCTCGTTCAAAGCGAAGAGGAAGTAAAGATTCGCGAGCTGGGACAGCACAATGGCGGTGCCCTGGGGTATCGCGTCGGGCTTCGACGCGACGTGGGTGAGGGAGAGGTACTCATCTTGTCGGAAATGAGCAAAATAGGCGCCTAAAAGAGCGGAAAAGGGTTCGATAGTGAGGAAGAAAAGGCGGTAAACCAGAGGCATCGCCAGGCCCGTTGTGGTGACTTGAGCTGCTTTGGGAGGCATCGTCGCTTTGTTTTGGGCAGTCGGTGTCGCACAATCTCTCGAAAAGCGGCCTCTCAGCCGTCCAAGAGTAATGAAGAAAGATGAAAGGTAATTGAGGGGAATCTGGCCGCGGCTTCGTCTCATCATGGAGACTTCTCGCGTGACGAGATTGGAACCCTGATGGCCTCATGGCAGCATGGAAAAACTACAGTCCCGATCCCGGCGCTTGGGCCTAGGTTTGGGGATCCACAAGGTCCCTGAATATTACGTAAGCTCGTCGGTCAAAGTAGCGGCCTTGAGCCAAGTCTACGAAGGAAGCAAACATACGACGCCGACAAACACATGAAAAATCCTCCGTCCATAGCTAAGAGCAAGTGCCGGGCTTCAGAATGTAATCTACAAGCGTGTTTCATTGCTGGGATGCAGGAATTTTAGCCCTCTGGCAAATCAATGTACAGAGACGAGTGTCGTGCTTCTCAAGAGTCATTATATTGGTTTGTGTCGGCCTGAGTGTTACTGACAGGAACCGACAAATGGGCACTGCTGAGGACCAATCGGCAAGGTTACGACACCATGAATCGGAATGGTATTACTGCATGTCATGTTGCCCTCCGCTTCCGTGAGTTGTATGTGATATGGTTGGGTGTGGTGGGCAATCTCCCGCAGCAACACCAGGGACGGGCGTTTCGAGCAATGGTTTCTAACACGAGGGAGGTGCAAGTGTGATTGCGCCTAATTTCCTGCTGGCCCAACAATAGCTGGCTGGAATGGTCCAAGGCGCTCATGACCGCAGACTTGTTTTGCGTAAGGTCTGCGAGTCACAACAAATTGTGAGCGCCCCTTGGCCCGGTCGCGTCGGCATGCAAGAAAAAAAGAGGCAAAGGCTAATCTGGCAGTGCTTGGGGGCCCACAGCAATTGACTTTGCATCCCATCTGCGAGTGCGATTTGACATTTTCCGTCCCCTGGATGGGGAATCCAATGAAACGGGATGCGATTTTCAGGGTGCGGGTGAAAAGTGCTATGTAAAGCCGATAATGGAATGCATCCAGAACCCTTCGTACCTTACGTTGAAGTACCTACATTCAGAAGAGTACCATGAGGCTGTATAAAGTACTTTACCTACCTAGGTAGGTAGCTAGGTAGGTGAGGAAGCCTTGGTGCTGGGCGCCTTGTGAAGCGCTTCCGGTTATCAGCGATATTACGCTGCTTTTGGAGCGTGCTGAGGCACATTTTTCTTGCTTGGGACATCTCAGGTCTGCCTTGCATACAAGCAGGTGCCCTGATACCTTGATCTTATCTCGCAGAAGTCTCAGGTAGCATGGATCACCTGCTAATGGGTAGTTACCTTTATGTTGGTGAGAGTTTTCGTGCTGCAAGAAAAGGTCTTCGGCCTGATTCTTTCAAACTCGAGCCGCCAACCAGCTGCTTTCTCGCGAAATGAATATTTCAGTAGACACTCCAAAGAAGAGTGAGGCGTAGATCAAGGACGAAGAGCCAAGTATTGGCTACGAAACCGGTCGCGATGCCACTAGGCCAGCAACTTCAGCGTCTCGTAAAGCACATAGATGCAAGCCCCAAGCCACCATCGAGATGACCCCCTTCCGTGCTGCAACCCACGAGACGTGCCATCAGTCTCGCTCAGCCATTGTTTGCGCTGCTGACCCTGACTCGTAAGGTGGCCAGGGAGACGTCACAGATGGGTCATTGTGCCGTCTCGCCCGCTGTAATACTGCAAATCGACCAAGAATATCCGTACGGATATCGAGTACGCACATGCGAATTCAATCCTCCCATCCATCCAAGGCTAAGTGAGGTGTACGTAGGCAGTCCTCATACGTTGGCTGCGCTATGTACACATCATCATGGCTCCGAGATGGTCTTCTTCACTGCGACACGTCGTTTCGTTCCAAGTTTCTTCTTCTAGCCCTTCTTTTCTTCTTTGCGTCTCGCTGGCTTGGCTCGGCCGTCTGAAGGAAACAATATTCCCCGACAACGAAGCCGAAGCAATCACCATGTAAAGTGGTTACCGTAGAGTGCATGCCCAATATCAAGGCCGAGTTCGAACCGCGAGACGGTACTAGCAACTTCAGTCAACAACAACCTGCAGATCAACAATGACACGCGACACCGGCGGCCGTATACCACCTCGCATCACTTACAGCAATCGGGCTTGGTGCTCATCCTCCTTTGCGGCCGCCTCGTCTCCTCCTCGATGCGAAATCTTGCCATTGTTGACTCGCGCACTGAATCTACTCTCATAGTACCTACCTACCTACCTAGGTAGGTACTAAGTAGGTAGGCAGTGTCAGTGATCTGATGTACTGCCAAGGTACTATCGTTACTCCCGTTGTTACCCACCTCCGGAGGCCGGCAGGTAAGCAGGTAGATATTCGCAGATAAATATTCACAATGTCCAACATTTTGCGGCGCCCTGTCCAGTGGAAAGCATGAAGCATCATTCCTCGCATCAACATCAAGTGAGTTCAGCTTTCGGACCCTGAAAAATTCAGAGGAGACCTAGGCATCAAGACGGGGTCGTCGAACTCCCTCTAAACCCGAACAGGTCGCACTACCCCCTGGTAAAACAGGCACATCCCAGCATCCTATTGCGCTGCGAGGAAGCACCAAGGCATCCCCGTAGCGGCCGATTTCCGTGACTTTGATGCCTGTCCGGGCCTCCTCCGCCTGTACTGCTACGACACCCAATTTCCCCCCAAGTCTTCAGTCCATTGTCGCTTTTTCTCCCTGCCAACACCACCTACCCCCAAAAGGACCCCCGAATCCTCTCGTCGCTAAGTAGGTACCTATCGTACATTGTGCCTCAGGTAGGTACCTGCCTACCTAGCTAGATACTGCCTCCTCACTGGTCCATCTGAATTCCTCATTGCGGTGGTTCCGGTACAATTCCACGCTACTGCGCCCTGAGTGTGGTCCCCTACTGTCACTGCCGCCGCCCAGTTATCCACATTGCCCATCGCCCTTCCTCCATCCTGCAGCAGCCCAGCCTTTAGGAAGAAGACCGAGACAATCCCCTTCATTTGCTGTTCTTGCCTTGCTCCTTTTTCAATTGCACCGCGACTTTCGGACGCTCCAGACAAAACGCCAGAGAAGAGAGTCAGGTCTGGGAAGGGGAGAGAAGGAAAAGAAAACAAGGGAGACGTTAGCAGCAGCCAAGAAAGCCCAAGGTAAGGAGGGAAGCGGCTCGACCCCCTTGGACTATCTCACTTTCATCTCCAGACACCATATCTGCAGATGATGCAAGCCTCGTACGGATACTGACCATGTGATGATCTTAGATTCCCTTTTCATGCTTCGTTCTGACGTCCCTTCAACTCTTCTTCGCGACAATTCGCCCTCCTCTTACGATCGGCTACCTTTGTTTCGTCGTCGAACTAGACATACCACCAACAACGACACAACATGTCGAGACGAGTCTTCAATGTCAACGATTGGGCTCCAGCGCAGGAGGCCATTTACGCCGAACCTACGTCGAGTTCGGCCATACAGGAAGACGAGGTCGACGGACACCACCCTAGACCGTCGTTCCAGCAGCACCGCCTTCGCAGCATGAGTCTGTCTCTTCCGTGGCGTCGCAAGTCTTTCCTGCTGCAGCCTGACTCCGACCTCTCGAACCAAATGGAGGAGCTTTCTCTGGAGCCTCCTCGAACCCAGGCCGGCCCTAGCGATGGGAACTCCCAAGCCCAGACTACACACAACACACAGCATCCCAACGGCAGCATCAAGGGCATGTTTCGTCGGGCTTCCGTTTCGTTGAAGGGAATCGTCCACCACAAGAGACACTCGATCGGAGGCGCCCATCTTGCCGACGAGCCCAGCCATCATCATGTCCACCGCCCTGGCACTTCCCACTCGCACTTCCCATGGCATCGTCTCCGCCAGGCCACAAGCTTCCGCCACTCCAAGTCCTCCCATGGGCACGACGCCAACAGCGACGCCTCGGCTTCCGACCACGGTTTTCCCTGCATGCCGCTCCCCGGCATCGGAGGGGAACCGCCCGTCATTCCCCACCACACCGGCGCTGCCGCCAAAGCTGCCGCTGCTGTCCATAACAAATGGCTCCGGGCTTCCCAAGATGACTTCACGGACCGCGAAAGCGGTATTGGCATCACCGTGGCCCACACTGAGTCCGACCCCGAGTTGGAGGCAGACGATGCGAACATTAGCAGGATCGATTTCGTCTCACAGCTTCCTGTCGAGCTCGCCATTCAGATTCTCGCCCACCTCGATGCCACTGCTCTGCGTACTGCCAGTCGAACATCGCGACACTGGCATGAGTTGGTCCGGAATCAGCACGTCTGGCGAGAGTCTTTTCTCCGCGAAAAGACGGGCACATACGCTACCAGCTTGCCCGTCCAACCAGGCGCCGGCCAAGGTGTTCCTGCCATCGTACCCGGTGTCGACTGGAAGCAGGTCTACCAGGTCAAAGAAGAGCTCGACCGACGATGGAAGGAAGGCAAGGCCAGACCAGTGTACCTCAACGGTCATTTGGATAGTATCTACTGCCTGCAATTTGACGAGTAAGCGTCTACTACCTACCCGATGTCTGTCGAGACGAGTTACTAATGAAGTAGGTCCAAAATCATCACCGGCTCTCGCGACAAGACCATACGCGTTTGGGACATGCGCACTTTCGAGTGCCGTCTCGTCATCGGACCTCCCGACATCGTCAATGACGTCTCGCTTCTCATCGACGAGGATGGCTTACCAGTTCACTACGCGACCTTGCCCGATAACCCTCAGGCGAATCCATCGACGCCTGCGCTTGTCTCGTTCCCGACACACCACAGGGCATCCATCCTTTGCCTGCAATACGACGACCGCATTCTCGTGACGGGCTCTTCCGACTCCACCTGCATCGTTTACAACGTCCGCTCGGGGTACCGGCCGGTCCGCCGTCTGTGCCAACACAGCGCGGCCGTGCTGGATCTTGCCTTTGATGACAAGCATATCATCACTTGTAGCAAGGACATCAGCATTTGCGTATGGGATCGTGCGACTGGCCAGCTGCTCCGGCAGCTTCGTGGACACTCTGGGCCTGTCAATGCCGTTCAGATGCGCGGCAACACCATTGTCTCATGCTCGGGTGACTTCCGCGTCAAGCTCTGGAATATCGACACTGGCAAGAACATTCGCGAGTTCCAGGGCCACACCAAGGGTCTTGCGTGTTCCCAGTTCTCCGAGGACGGCCGCTACGTTGCTTCGGCCGGCAATGACAAGGTCATTCGCATATGGGACGCCAACACAGGCGAATGCCTCCGCGAGATGAAGGCTCACGACAACCTGGTCCGCAGTCTGCATATCGACTCGGTCAGTGGGCGTCTCGTCAGCGGCAGCTACGACACTGACATCAAGGTGTTCGACATGGAGACGGGTCGGCAGTTGCTCGACTTCCCGCGATGGCACGCTAGCTGGGTGCTGAGCGCCAAGAGCGACTACCGACGCATCGTCAGCACTGGTCAGGACCCCAAGATCCTGATTATGGATTTCGGTGCCGACATACCAGGCATCGAGAACCTCGAGAGCAGCGGCGCCTGTTTGATTGAGGGTGGCTATATCTGAATTTCGCAAAAGGTGGGGGGGGGGGGCCTCGACAACGACACGCAAGACATACGTAATTCACTAATACCGAGACTGGTATGGCTGGACCACCCTCGCTAACGAGTTCCATTTCATCACGACTCGAGGACTGTCAGGAGTAAATCATACATCAAAGAAGAAGAAACGGGAACATTAGGCTCTTCGTGGGGCGTACTGGGGAGCGCGGGGCCTCCAGGAGCATAAGCATTGGTGGGGTTTTCTGTTGGGATATCTGTCTGGCTTGGTCTTGGTTCTCTGTTTGGAACGGGCTTGCTGTTTTCGCACCGCGTCATTGGGTCTGTTGAATAGACGGCTACTGGATAGAAGCATTTTAGATTCTTCTTGCCCGTCCATTGGGGCGCTACACCCTTGTTTTTTCCGACGTTCAGTGAAGAGCTTTTCTATGTGGGCCATGATTTCCTACCTCCTACTGAGACGCTTGATATGCTGAGATGCTTTGGGATAGCTAGAGCTAGGATGACCTCGCACATCAGAGCGGCCCGGGCATGGCCAGTTTGCTTCTTCGTCTGATGTTGGCATTGCATCTGGTTTCACAGCGGGCAGAATTATGAGATGATTCATCTTGTTTCAACTCGTCTCTCGGGAGAAGCAAGAAAGCATGCGGACGAGGGGGATGTTGCGCGTGCAGCGTGTTTTGAGGATGCATACGTACCTTTCGTCTCGGCTTTGTGATGCTGTCCAGATGCCGAGGACGGACGAGTCTATGCTGAGTGTGAGAGTATGGGATGGGCTGTCTTGGACGTGCTGCCAGATACGGTCGTGGCCTTGTGGTGTCTAAAGAAAAGAGGACGGATGAATTCTACGAAGGATTCTACGAATGAGGTGTGCGGCGGCGGCGTGGTGATGCATGTTCGCAGATTCGCATCGCGCAGGTTGCTGCGATGAGTGGCGGCGATTCACCCGTCTGGAGTTCCGATGGAGTAGGTTTGAGGCTGCCTGGCTCGGTGGATGTGTGCGTGATTAAGAATCAGGGACGGGTAAGGCGAGAGATTGGATCAGTTCACGATGCGCAGGGAGAGAATGAGGGACTGCAGAGAAGCGAAGGACGAATGCTTCTTGGATGGCGGGGCAGTGTCAGGGTAATGTCGGCGTCCATGGGATGCATTATATATCAGTATCGGCTCAGGTTGCAAAACAACTAGAAACAATCAGTAGTTGGACATTCCACCTTGAAGGGCAAGCATCGTGAAAGTAGAACCAAAGGATACGGGCAAGTCGCCTCAGCCAACACGAGTTCACCGAGTTAGTCCTACGTCTCCAGGACATAGGCGCCGGCGAAAGAAATGCCACGCATACGGGCCCGAGATCGACCAGATTCATCAGCACAGGCTACCCACTTTGGTCATTGAAGGGCGCTTCCGTCTGCGCGGCGAGCATTTCAGGCCGAATGTCGGGCGAGAAGACCAAATGAGGGTATCACGAAATCACCTGGCCCATCCCGTCGCCCCCGCATCCCAAAATACTCAGCGCAACCTCGCGTGTCATGTCCATACCCGACGAACAGGTTTGAGTAGAGTCTGGATCCACAGATATATTGCTGCTTGCACAACGTAGAGTCGCCGTGGTGGTGCCGGATGCGACGCTGCTCGATCGGGCTGGCTTTGAAGCGCAATGCCCATGCTTAGCTGAGCTCGGTTATGATTGATTTTGACGTTGTAGACAATGACGAGGTGTCTTGCAGTTGATTAGATATCTCAGCTCGTGATGTACGCACATTCGCAACATGTACGTTATGCAACGACAGCGCCGCCGCTGCGAAGGGCCAACCTCCAACAACTTGAGCAGTTGATCAATCCAAGTTTGAAGGTCTCAGGTTGCCCATGGAGCGCGACCGTCACTCCTTGCCTTGCTCCGGTACGGACAGCAACGGGGTAGGATTTGAAGAGCACAACGACACTGCGGTCAGCAAACCACGAGGTCCAGTCTGGGCTAGTCGGACAGGCGGCACTGGGAGATTGAGGGGTGCGTTGCGGAGTGGTGTGCTGACGAATGGTTCCCCAGGTCTCACGACTCCACGATGTCTTTTCATGGGGCGTCGCGAGGTCCATGTGGTCTAGAAACGAGGCAGATCAGACGACTGAGACGACCAGCTACGGGGGCGGTCTAGACGAGCGGATGCGTCGATCAGTGACTTGGGATCTCCCATGTCCGTAGTTTCTCGCGGAGGATTTGCTCGCTGAATAGATCGTCGAGGATGTGGGTTGATCAGAACGGCAGACTTGCCAAACAAGACTTGTCGACCCCGGATCGACCACACACACACACTACGCGCAGCTTTCACGCATAACATTAATCTCCGCCACAAGCGACCGGGATGGTTCGGCGGCACGGCGGCGGTGGCAGATGGAGGTTAGTGAAGATGCGGCCCAGCTTCCACCACGTAAGGGGGGGCGCGGCGACAGAGCACGGCAGAGCAGGACTGGGAATAGGAACAACGATGCACACAGATAGAGTACACGGGGAAAGGGGTAGCGGAGAATAGGAGAGGGAACGGACACCCGCGTCGGAGGTATTCGAGCTCAGTTGTCAGGAGGTGCTGTACTTAGTCATGAACGCAACGCACATGGGCAACGTTGTGTGCTCGCAGAAAGTCGTAGACGATGCGAGGCAGGGATGACTGACCAATAAATAAATTCAGGCCGGTGATGGGACGTTTCGAAACGGCTGTACGAGCCGGACCATGGAGCTGGGCTGGGAATGGGAGGGGAGTGAGAGACTTGACGAAGCGTCACGCCTCTGCAAAGCAAAGCGTGCAATGCATACGACCATGGCAAAGCTGATGCTGATACGAACGAGTTTTGATGAATCAGGCCTCAAGAAAGGTCAAATAGGAGGAGAAGAAGCCTCACGGGATGTGAGTGAAGGTGAGTGAAGGTGAATGAAGGATGCGCGCAGGTGCGCCGTCAAAGTCTAAGCACCAAGGTTTCAACACGAAGAAGATGCATCATGGTGGACATCGACGGCCCCAGCCAGGTCGACCGCATTTTTCATGAGCAGCTGATGTTTGCCAAGGTCGTCCGTCGATGACCTCGTCTTCGCAACTCGGAGGCTTACCACACATGTTGACGCATGCATGCTCTTCCGGGCATGTCCCGGCGTTGACAGCGGGCATGACTCTGCAAGGGGCTCGCATACAGCTGACATCGTCAGATGCGGATGCGGATGGGGCCTCCTGGGGTCGACGGAGCTCTACCGGGGCCATGATGGAGGGGATATCCCATTCGATGGTCGTACCGAAGGTTGGTAACCAATTTATTGATCTTCGTGATGGTACACTAGGCGAGCTCTTCCTCTCAGTGAGCCACGAGCCCGCAAAGCCAGGTCGAGCATCGGTCGCTGTTAGTGTATATGCGAATAGGAGCAGTCGAGGCACAAAGCAATTTAAAGGAATGTCTCGCTGCTTCGCGACCATGTGACGGCACAGCGCTTGGCTCTGGAGAAGGGCCGACAAAGTCTGGGGTGAAGGGTTGCAGTGCAGAAGCTCTAGACATCGAGTAAGCATAATGTGACGGCGCTGATGACTATGAAGGGCAGTGATTCCGCGCAGTAAATAGGCGCGGGTGACTTAATCACGGGCTCATCGCAGAGGTTGCAACGGAGACACACACCGTCGAGAAACGAAGATGGGTGCCAGGTTCGGACAGAGACAGGCCCATTAGCAGCCCAAGCGCGAGCGTACGACACGATGCGATCAAGTCACTGCACAGATTTGTGGCGGGCCATGACATGAACGATGCCCAAGCGTATGTGGCTTCGGTTGACAGGTTGTACAGAACTTGGTCGACGCCAGCGTGGTTGAGCCAGCCATGGCAAAGAATCTATCCGTACATCTTCACCAAACCTGCAGAGGGCGCTTCGCTTCGCGGGACGGATTCGACAAGGGAAAGCTGGGCCTCTCTTTCTCTTCCCCCCCCCCCCCTCTGCTCGGCTGTCTATACGTTGAACAGCTTCCAAATGAGCGACCGATGACTTCACCAGCGGCAAGCAGCCGGACATTCAAGGGACACAACGAGAAGAGTCTGCAGCGCCTCCATCTACTCGGGAGCAATTCCCATCCAACCATGACGTTGCGTCGTCTCAACGAGTGACGAGTGTGCGGGATCGGTCACTCTGCTTGCCGCTGGGCGAGTGCTTTGGTGGTTGGAGAGATGAGCTTGAAACGACGCTATGCCCGATCCCAGATGGCTTTTCCGACACCCCCATGTCCAGGATAGGGTAGGGTACTCTCAAGAGTTGCTCGTTGAAATACTTGCAGAGAAGAGAACAGAATGATCCCTGCTGCCCATCCGCGGCTCTGGTGGGGAGGAGATGCACAAGAACACAGGGGTCATCGCTGCGGCGTGGCACAAGCGAGGAAGAAAGGGGACGGGATTCGAGGACAGGGAGAACAAATGTTTTGTCTCGTTTTCGCGGTGCAGGTCGACCATGCAGTCAGTTGTTTTCTCGCCCTGTTTCCCAAGTGTTGTGACGTGGAAAGCCTTGGACGAGAGGTCCCTCGCCCTCGGACGAGATCTGTAACGTATAATCTTGTTCTTCGCCTTGGTATACCACAGTAGAGTGGCTACCTACCTATTACGAGTTCTACCGTATTGGAGAGAGAATACCTAGGTAGGTAGGCACCTTACGCAGTACATGCTCAGTTCCAGTCTCCAGCCACACCAAGGCTCTTAGCTGAGTCGTCGACTTCGTGTACACAACCCAAGGCTACATGGAAGTAAATTGCTCGGAAGCAGAATGCGACGGACGGGCTGATCCTCCGCTCGACTCGTCGTCCCGTGAGCTGCTATTGCCAGGTCTGTCCCTGTTGCTCTTCTTCCCCTTTTGCTCGTCAGTCACGACAGCCACATCTGGACGCGCCACTTGATGCGACGACGGCGCTGCTGCAGGGACCGTGAGTGGCGACAGAATCGCTTTGCTTCTGACCCATGGGAGACCAAACCTTGGGCCATTCGCCCTCAACCACGATCCCTAATCATCAGTATACTGCATAATCAACCTCTCACCACCAAAACACCACCACGACTGGATTCGGTGGACATCTTCCAGAAGCAGGGGTTCGGCCAAGCGGCGAGGGCAGCGAACCAACGTCGACCAGACTAGGGGCGGCTGTCGCATCGCATTGACTAACCCCTGACCATACCAGCCAGGATTAACTGTGGCCGCTTTCATCTTCGTCCGAACTACACGCGTGTGCTTCGCTTCTTCTCGTCTCCTTCTTTGATGTCTCCTATCATCTCTCACTTGACCAGCCAGAAGCAGGGCCGTGAGCAACGTCTGTTCTTTTTGCAACCGCTAATACTCCATCACACACACACACACCCAGCTCCAACGTCCGCATAACCCACCGCCCACACACGCGTGCCCACGCAACACATTCACACCCTTCCGCGGGCCTTGCTCAGCCGTGTTTGAAGCTATAGCCCGTCCTGTCCAATAACGCCCCTCTGCACATCCTTGTTTCATCGCATTTTTCGTCGCCTTGGCCCTAGGGTCGCCTTTCCACCGCGGCTGCTCGGCTGGCCCTCAGCCAACCAAGACCTGGGCTTTCTGGACGAGGGACAGGTCGAGGGGTGACGGTAGCAGCGAAGAAAAAGAAGGCTACATACGAGTGTCGTCGTAAGGTTACCTGGGCTAGGTTTGTCGAGCTCGGGCGGGCCACGGACGTCCAATATTCTCCCCTCTCTCTTCCAGGGTACCTTCGTTCCTGTGCCTCCGCCCCTCGCGTACGAGGCCGATATCCAGTCGTTGCGAAAAGCCGTTCTCGTCTCGCTGCGAACTGGGATCTGGGACCCTGCTCGCCTCAGACTGGGGAGAGAAATACATACACGCAAAGAGAGAGAGAAGGATCCGGCTGCGCTGCCGTGGTCGCCACCATGGCGATGAACCACCGCCATGCGATGCAGGGTACTGCCCAAAGGGTAGGTCGATATAAGACGGTGATGGTCGCCGTCAACCTCTTCTTGGCTCGTGGTTCCCTCCCCCTTCGCCCTTCAGTGTCTTGACCGCACACCCTCTCCTGCTCGTTGACGTTCTTTCGTTTCGTTTCGTTCTTTTTTCACTTCACACAAGAGGGGAACTAGCTTCCACCTCACAGCGTCTGTCATTCTTTACCCAACCTAACCGAGCCTTGGTCGGCCTCATCCGCGCTCGTCACCCTCAAATATTCTGGTGAGTAGTCGTCGTGTGTACACCGTCTTGGTCCGGTCCCGTGGCTTTTCTTCCCACCCTCTCTCCGCCGGCCTATTGTCTCGGCTCTTCATGTCTGTCTATTGCTTGGGATCGGTGGTGTCCCTGTTCCTCGTCACAGTATCAGTTGTCATCTGAGTCGGGTCCAAGTCGACTTTCATCTCAAAGAGGAAACAAACAACATTGCTGTCTGCTTAGTCTTGGTGGGGACAATGGAACATGATCCAGGCTTGTGACGCACAACAGCCCTCTTTCAGTCACCAACTAGGAAGTTGTTCTGGAACGGCCCGGTGATGTTGAAGTGGTAGTCAGTCACTGACTGCCACTCAACGTGTGTTGATAGCCTCTGCCTACTTAAGAGATGGACGTTGTCAGGCTAGACCGTCGAGGACAAACAGCCTCATATTCACCCATCCAGCAAACAGGGAAAGAGACAAATACCTGGCTCTCTTTCTTTTTTCCTCTCTCGAAAGTCTCGAGTTCTCTCCACTCTTCTCGACATCTACACCACATTTCGTCCGCGATCTTTAGCAGGCAATTTCGCGACCAAGCTAACTCATTCATACAACATTAGCATATACCCTCATTTTCTCCTAGAAAGAAACGGACATCATCGAACTGGTTTTTCGTCATGATGGGCCTCTCAACTATTCTCACAACGACTCTGCTGGCCTTGCGCCTCTTCTCTCTCGACGCTCTCGCGGCTCCTACGCCCGTGGCTCAGCCCGATCCCGACAACTCGCCCATCGCCAACGCTGCCGACGGCTACTGGGTGGCCTCGATTGAGAGGCGTGGCGTTTCTGCTTTCGGGGATGCCAACTACAAGATCTTCCGCAATGTCAAGGACTACGGCGCCAAGGGTGACGGTTCCAGTGACGACACCGTCGCCATTCAGGCTGGTGAGTGAACACCCTTGTCTTCCAGACGATGAGATGTGACTGACTTTCGTGACAGCCATGGACGATGGAAATCGCTGCGGCTTCGGATGCGACTCTTCCACCACCACTCCCGCCCTGGTCTACTTTCCTGCGGGCACCTACGTCGTCAGTAAGCCGGTCACCATGAAGTACTACACGCACATGGTCGGCGATGCCACCAACGCCCCTACCATCAAGGCCGCCGCGAGCTTCACCGGCATGGCCGTCATCGACGCCAACCCGTACGATGACAAGGGCAACAACCAGCACACTAACCAGAACAAGTGAGTCTCCTTTTCTCTTCATCATAGAATCCATTACTGACGCGTTGTGCTAGCTTCTGGAAGTTGGTTAGAAACTTCAAGATCGACCTCACCGCGATGCCAGTCACCTCTGGCGCCGGCATTCACTGGCAGGTCGCCCAGGCCACGAGTCTCCAGGACATCACCTTCAACATGCGCGAGGACGGTGGCGACTCCAACGTCCAGCAGGGCATCTTCATCGACAACGGCTCCGGCGGGTTCATGACCAACCTGACTTTCAACGGTGGCAAGTACGGCATGTTCGTCGGCAGCCAGCAGTTCACCACCCGCGCGCTCAAGTTCAACAACTGCAAGACGGCCGTGTTCATGAACTGGAACTGGCTGTGGACTCTTCAGGACCTCCAGATCAACAACTGCGGTGTCGGCATCGACATGTCCAACGGTGGCGCCACCGCCCAGACCGTCGGCTCCGTCCTGCTGCTCGACAGCACCATCTCGAACACGCCGGTCGGAGTCCTGACGGCCTACAACCCTGCGTCCTCGGCGACCAACGGCAGCTTGATCCTCGACAACGTCGACATGTCCTCCAACGTGCCCGCCGCCGTCCAGATCGTCGACACCAAGACAACGGTTCTCCCTGGCAACCAGAAGATCGCCTCTTACATCCAGGGCCGGACTTACACCGGCGCCACGGGCAACGGAAAGGCCGTCCAGGGCGCCCAGGACGCTATCCAGAAGCCCGCCGCCCTCCTGGCCGCCGACGGCAAGGTTGTCACACGCAGCAAGCCTTTGTACGAGACAGCCGCCGCCAGCCAGTTCCTCAGCGCCAAGGCCAACGGCTGCAAGGGAGACGGCAAGACGGACGATACCGCCGCCATCCAGGCCCTGTTCAACAAGGCCGGAGCCAACGACATTGTCTACTTTGACCACGGCGCGTACATCATCTCCAACACCGTCGAGGTCCCCAAGGACATCAAGATCACGGGCGAGGTCTGGCCGCTCCTCATGGCCAACGGCGAGGCGTTCAAGGACCAGGCCAACCCCAAGGTCATGCTCCGCGTCGGAAAGCCTGGCGACGTCGGCACCTTTGAGATGACCGACATCATCATCCAGACGCAGGGACCCCAGGCCGGCGCCATCCTCATGGAGTACAACATTGCCGGATCGTCGCCCGGGGCCGCCGGTCTCTGGGACGTCCACTTCCGCATCGGCGGCAGCCAGGGCACGCAGCTCCAGTCCGACAAGTGCGCCAAGAACCCCAACGTCACGACGACGGCCAACCCCGAGTGCATCGGAGCCTACATGCTCACCCACATCACGGAGCAGTCGTCGGGCTACTTCGAGAACGTGTGGTGGTGGGTCGCCGACCACGAGCTCGACCTCGCCGACAAGAAGGCCCAGATCAACATCTACAACGGCCGCGGCGTCCTCACCGACGCCACCAAGGGCACGTGGTTCTGGGGCACCGCCTCGGAGCACAGCGTCCTGTACAACTACCAGTTCAACAAGGCCTCCAACGTCTACATGGCGCACATCCAGACCGAGACGGCCTACTTCCAGGGCAACCCGGACGCAAAGACGCCCTTCACCGTCAACGAGGCCATCCTCGACCCCAACTTTGAGACGTTTTGCGCCGGCCAGGGCGACAAGTGCGCGCGCACGTGGGGCGTCCGCGCCATCGACTCCAAGGACATCTTCATCTACGGCGCCGGCCTGTACAGCTTCTTCAACAACTACGACCAGGTCTGCGTCGGCGAGAACAACTGCCAGGACCACATGGTGTCGCTCGAGAACTCGGACGTCAAGTTATTTGGCCTCAGCACCAAGGCGTCGGTCAACATGGTCACCGTCAATGGCAAGAGCGCGGCGCTGGACATCGACAACCGCAATAACTTTTGCGCAACCGTCGCGCTCTTCCAGTAGGCTGGACCGCCTCTCTGGCTTGGAGCTTTTGACGGAACTCTTGTCTTCTTTCTATTCTGGAGACCGCCCTAGAGGTGGAAGCCGTACCTTTTCTTTTTATGTGTGCCCTTTTATCTTGGGAACGACGACATATCTGCATATGGCATCAGGAGTTTGAGGGATTCCAGAAAACATAGGGTTGGGCGAGATACATTCTTAGTTTGCCCGACAGGGCATTTGATACCACATTGATTATGGTTTGACTACACATTTGCTTTTCACAGGCGTGACTCATCTATGCTGCGTTGAAGGTTTGTAGGTCATCGAGAGTACGACGCCAACGCCATGTGGACGTGTTCTTTGTGACTTTGCCACCTATATCAGTCATAGGCCTCACCTCGGTATCAGTCACGTAGCTCGATTAAGTAATGTTCTAGTTCCTGTGCCGACGGTCGTTGACCAATATGGTATGTGCAGGTTCTGCTTAATTTACGTGATACCGACTGTTGTCATCACCCCGTGGCGCCGCTGCCTAGCATCGTCCTCTACCGTCGTCAAATGTCACAGTCGTCGTCCGTCACAGTCACAGTCATCTCAGTCATCGTCCTTCACCGGCATTCTTCACCGGCATCGTTACGCCGCAGCTCTTTGACCATGTAATCTATTCATGGCCGAAACTAATTGCTGTGCGGGGAGGGTGGTGACCTGGCTAAAGAGGGATGTCAATCTGCTATTGACGACTATTGATTAGCTGGGTGAAAAGGGCGTCCCCATCTAGTCATGACTTGTGTGGCACTGAACGTATTTGCTCTACTTCCATCCGGTTGCCCCATCATGAGGAAAGCATATTCAAATACGAAACTGGGCAGGTACACTGTCTCCAAGGTCACTTATGCTCTTGGGAAGGCGTATCGAGCAGCAGTCACATAGAGAAATCGTTGCTGGTGAAAACTATCATCGGTTGGTAGCGTTTTTGAATGATTCTCTCAACGCCTCGTACCTAAGTCTCTCGCCGAGGCCTTTGATATGTCTTCTTCCCGACATTTGAAATGAAGAAGCTGAAAGGGTAATTCTCGAGCAGTCTGTCGGCTCGTCAACTGCGTCTGGACGCTGGGCACTGATGGCTCTGCTTCAAACAATATACCGCTGCCCTCCATACCTCATGGGCATAACCCGGGTGATATGAACAATACACTAATCATGTCATCGTCCTCATGTCGAGATTCGGCCCAATTGGTGTTCAGGATGGTCTGCTCACAGACAGATGAGATACAGCGCTCAGCGTTCCTCGTCAGCTTTCTACTTGGGCCCCTAGGTGACCTAGTATACTAGTGCCCCTCATCCCAAAAAGGAATAGTGCGGGGTTGTGGCTCTTGCGTCAATCGGACGGGGAAGGCGCTCACTTTCAGGTAGGAGCATCCGTGTGCGATGTACCTATACCTTTGGTGGAGAGTTCACCGACGGCAATAAGATTTCTTACCGTTTGTAGGGCGTATGACTCCTTTCCTATCGACTGGCCTCTAGCGCAATCGCATATTTGTTTGTCTCCCCCCTCGACCTCAGCCCTGCCTTGCCCTTTGAGGTCACCAGCACGACATCGAAGATAGCTTTCAAAGACCGAGGAACAAGGCGCTGATACATCAACTGTCAATTGACCTGATTGACTGACCCTGCCCAAGTCCCGGCTCCAACAGCCTTGAACCCCTCGAACCATTCGAACCCCACCATCGCCAGCTCGTACTCGTTCGATATGGCTCCCACCGAGCCTATCTTGCCCGTCAAGGGTAAAAACAACATACTCATTACCTCCGCCTTGCCCTACGTCAACAACGTTCCGCACTTGGGCAACATAATCGGCAGCGTGCTCTCCGCCGACGTCTTTGCCCGCTACTCCCGTGCCCGCGGCAACCCCACCATCTACAGTGAGTTGCGACCTTGATCCTCACGATCCCTACTTTGCGACTGACGTCGCCTTTCCTCCAGTCTGCGGATCCGACGAGTACGGCACTGCCACCGAGACGAAGGCCCTCGAGGAGGGTGTCGACCCTGCCACTCTCTGCGCCAAGTACCATGCCATTCACAAGGGCATCTACGACTACTTCGATATTTCCTTCGACATCTTCGGCCGCACTCCTACTCCCCAACAGACCGAGATCGTCCAAGATATCTTTTCGAAGCTTTGGAAGAACGGCTACATTGAGGAGCGCGAGACAACTCAGCCCTTCTGCCCCGTCGAGGCCCACAACACTTTTCTTGCCGATCGCTTCGTCGAGGGTGTCTGCTCCGTCTGCGCATACGACGGCGCAAGAGGAGACCAGTGCGACAAGTGCGGCAACCTCCTTGACCCCTTGGAGCCCGAGACCGACCCCAACGCCAACCCCGACGACGATGTTGCCGCCAAGGCTACCGGGTGGCTCATCAACCCTCGCTGCAAGCTCGATGGCGCCACCCCCGAGAAGCGCAAGACGAAGCACCTGTTCCTGAAGCTTGACGATCTCAAGGATGAGCTCGTCAAGTGGTTCCAGTCTTCCAGCAAGAAGGGACAATGGAGCAATAACGCCGAGCAAATCACCCAGGCCTGGATCGACAAGGGTCTGAAGCCCCGTGGTATCACCAGAGACCTCAAATGGGGTGTGCCCATTCCCACTGGCGAGGTCGGCGAGGACTACGCGAGGAAAGTCTTTTACGTTTGGTTCGACGCCTGCATTGGTAAGACAGATTTTGAGGTTATGATGATCGTGTGCTAACCACAGCAGGCTACGTCTCCATCACCAAGAACTACACCGATGGCGACAACCTCGAGGGCAAGAAGTGGGAGCAGTGGTGGAAGAATCCTGATGACGTCAAGCTGGTGAGTCACGCTGCTGCTTGGGACGATGTAGCCGGAGGCTGACTAGACGCCAGTACCAATTCATGGGCAAGGACAACGTCCAATTCCACACCATCATCTTCCCCGGTTCCCAGCTCGGTACCGGCGAGAACTGGACCAAGCTTCACAAGATCTCCACCACCGAGTGAGTCGCACCCTCCACCTCCAGGCTCCATTTACAGCTGCTAAGCGTCGCAGATACCTCAACTACGAGGGTGGCAAGTTCAGCAAGTCGCGAGGCGTTGGTGTCTTTGGCAACCAGGTTCAGCAGACTGAGGTTCCTGTGGATGTTTGGAGATACTACCTCCTGTCTCGCCGCCCAGAGGTGATTCTCATCCCTAATTCAGCAATGTGGCTTGCTAAAACCAGTTTCTAGACCTCCGACTCTGAATTCATGTGGCAAGAGATGGTGGACGGCAACAATAATGAGCTGTGCGTACAACCAGGTATCCGCAGATGCGGCGGCCACTAACTTCTATCGAATAGTCTCAAGAATCTCGGCAATTTCTGCCAGAGAGGTGAGTAATCGTTGTCCCGTCATGTATTTGGCCTACGCTGACCATTCGCAGTCAACAAGTTCTGCCAAGCCAAGACCGATGGCCTCGTTCCTGACTACACCAAATACAGCGACGACTACCTGAAGAACCACGCCACTGAGGTTGACAACTTGCTCAAGGAGTACATCAAGAACATGGAGGATACCAAGATGAGAGCCAGTCTTCACACTATCCTTTCCATCTCGGCGTGCGTATAGCCATCTTGGTTGCTTGCAATATGTACACCACAGCTGACAACCCCAGTCTCGGAAACAAGTTGCTCCAGGACAACAAGCTCGACAACAAGCTCCTGACCGAGCAGCCGGATCGCTGCTTTGCTGTTGTCGGTACTGCACTGAACCAGATCAACCTGCTCGCCTCGCTGGTCAGCCCATACCTTCCCAACACCTCCAAGGCCATTTTCGAGCAGCTTGGTGTTGACTCTAAGCCCATCGTCCCTGACAACTGGGTTCCCGATGCTATCAAGCCTGGCCACAAGCTTGGCGAGCCTAAGCATCTCTTCACGCTGATTCCCGCCACCAAGATCGAGGAGTGGAAGGATGCTTTTGGTGGGGAGGAGGTCCGCAAGCAGAAGGAAGAGGCAGCGGCAAAGGCAGCGGCGAAAAAGGCGGCCAAGGAGGCCGACAAGGCTCGTAAGAAGGCTCGTAAGGAGGCCGAGAAGCTCAAGGCCGCAGGAGGTGCTCCGGCAGTGGAGTCTGAAGAGAAAAAGGCCGAGGCCGACCCTGCTATCGAGTCTGTGACCGAAGCTATTGCCAAGGCCGATGTGCACACCTCTTAGGTGTGTGGATGAATGACGAGCAGTCAGGTGGGCGTTGACGGATTCTTAGTTGCACGGCGTAGGAGGCTTGACCGGGGAGCAGTAGAGGTAGACTTTGTCACCAATGAGAGATGGTGGTGTTTTTGCGTTCCAGCACCAGTCATGGTCAACTTGTTTGAGAGTGCCAAATATTCTAAAGTCTCGCGATAACACGCAGTGCGGCTTGGTATAATGTAACATGACGGCACTGTCGGCTTGCTCGGAAGACGTAACATGGGCGATGAGGACCGCAACTCCATTGCAAACGAGAGACGCAATGTGACGTAGACTACACAGGCATTGGAAAAGCGTGAATTCAAGCATTCATACGTGATGGAGTGATCAAAGAGCGAATGTGGCATTGTTGGTCCTCGGAATTCACTTTATACAATTATTAATTAGTCATTACGTGCTTGCGCTCTACTTGCACTTGACAGGTCCCTTGGACTCCGGAGGGTACACGACGATACGGTCAATGTCGGCGCCCTTGAAGTCGAAGCCGTTCCACAATCCGCCAATGGTGATGGTGTTGTTGGAGCCCTTGTCCAGGGTGAGGTTCAGCGGCGTGGACAGAATGACGCCCTTGTGGGTGTCGCGCTGGTACAGCGACTCGACGACCTCCTCGTTGCCGTTGACGATGACGCTGGCGATGCGGCGCAGCTGCCACGACCCGCCGATACGGTCGGGCGTGCCGCCGGGCTGGTCGCCGAAACCCATGTCGTCCGTGTTCTGGTAGTAAAAGGACACCCACTGGGGCTCGCCGGTGCCCTCGATGCCCTCGAAGGTGACCTTGCTGTCGTTGCCGTAGATGCCCGTGACGATGGAGCCGCCGCTGGCGAAGTTGGCCTCTTGCTTGAAGGCGTTGCCCGTGGTGGTGGCCGAGTCGTGGGCGTGGTAGGTCGTTCCCTCGATGGGGGTCACGACGCCCGTCTTGACGTCGAGGTCGTAGATGTCGTGCCACTCGACGTGGACCGACTTCTTCTCGTCGTCGACGACGAGGGGCAGCCAGATGTAACGGCTCTCCCAGAGGGAGTTGGAGTCCCACTGGTCGCCGAGGTAGAGGTAGGTCGTCGTCTCGGAACCGTTGATCTTGAGGGAGAAGCCGGACTGGGAGTTGTACGTGCGGGTGTACGAGTCGGAGACGAAGAAGGGCTGCGACCAGGGGCCGGACAGGGAGTCGGCGCGGAAGGCGACGACGTTGTTGGGGCGGTAGCCCGTCTTGTGGGACATGAGGGCGTAGTAGCTCGAGTCGGTCTGGATGATGGTGGGCGCCTCGAGGTCGTACTTGTTGAAACGGTGGACGACCTCGGTGACATTTGTGATTTCTTTATTGAAGGCGCTGATGTAGACGTCGCGGCCTTCGCGGCGATCACCGTTAGAGTAGAGGGAGTAGGAGCGACCGTCCTTGTAGTCGGTGAAGATGCCAAAGTCCTGAGACCAGTTGCCAAGAGGGGCGGTGGCGTCGACGAAGGTGTAGGGGCCCGTGATGTTGGGGGAGGTGGCGAGGCCCTGGAGGAGGAGGCCGTACGTGGAGTTGTCGGCGTGCCACCACATCTGAGTCAATGTTAGTATGGTGTAGTGTGCTCTCGGGGATGAGTCCTGGGTCAACGTACGTGATACTCACTGGTGGACTCGGAGTAGACGACCTTGGGCCGTTGGATGATCATGTCAGTCGAGATGTAGGGGTGGCCCTCGATGGGCTCTAGGGCGAGACCGTGGAACTCCCACGTCGCGAGGTCATCGGAGCTGTAGACCGATACACCACCACCTTCCTCTTGGCCTTCGACCTTGTACTCGCCGAACCAGAAGAACTTGCCGGTCTCCTGGTCGAGAGTGACACCGCCGGCGTGGGCATTGACGAGGCCGCCCTCAGTGTCGCGCCATCTTCCACCAGGAACGATCCATTTGGAAGCGGCGAGAGAGGCAAACAAAAGGCCCGATGACAGAATCTTGGTGAGCGCCATCTTGAGAGTCGGTGAGGGAGTCTAGCTTTTCTCCAGGTATCTCTACTCGTCACTTTCTCTCTCTCCCCCAGACTGGCGGGACAGCAATGCTGCCTCACAGAGCATTTATACGACTTCACGAGAATTGCCCAGCCGAGATGGTCCGGCTGGTAATGGCCCGAAGACCGAAGAGTCTAAGCCGGACCATTGAGAGACGTCGAAAATTAGTGAGGCCAAGACTGACGCGTCTTGGGGATTCGACGATCTGCCCAAGAATTGCAGACGAGAGATCTGGGGTGGCACGACAGCACAGCAGGCAAAGGGTGGCTGGGTCGAGGGGAAGCATGGGTAGCGAAGCTGGGCGAGAGAGTGGAAGTTTTCCCGTTGGCCGGCGACCATGCGGGGGAGTTCTCCAGAGCTCATGAGTTCACAAGAAGCATCCCAGTCCGACGACTAGGGTGGTTTAGCTGATGCGGGTGAAGTGAGGTGCGTGATGGCGTGCGGGGTTTTAGCGTCGGTAGCGTCGCATCCTTCTGTCCATGATCTGGAGATTGAGCCTTTTTTGGGGCCAGAAGCCGTTGGGAGCTGATGTCATTTTTGGTACGGTGAAGGGTTGCCTTGGTTGGTTTGGCTGGCATTCCGTGGAAACCATTTCTCTCGATAATTGACTCTGTATGGCATCCGTAGAGCGTCCTCGGCACGGACACGATGCACGTTGAGCCCAGTGAGCAGCAGATGGCTTTGGCGGAGGGGACTACGTGACAGTCGGCTCACGTTCACCGACAAGGTTGACCTTGACCTTGTTGGCCTTGTTTGCTGGGACTGCAGACACGAGACGAACTGCTAAAATGTCAAATAGTGCTGAATGCGACGCTGGTCCACCGCGACACATGATGAGATGGGTTAATGTGCAGCGAGCCAGTCAGTCAAGGCTGCTTAAGTCATCTGATTGACTGTGTTTTCTTTTGTGCGGTGGTTGATGAAGGCCACGATATTCAGGCGGGTGAAATGAGGCTTCAACTGACCACACTTGGATAGCTTTAACGATGCTACGACCTTGAATGACTTTCTTCGCCATCTTTTCCCTCTCTACGGATACCGTATGTGATCACGTATCGGAAGTGACCGAAGATGTCATCTTGAGAGAGAGTTTACGTCAGCTTGGAGAGCGAACAGGGAGGGAGGACACTTGCGCTTGCTGACTCATCCAAGTCTGCGTCCTACGATTACTCACCCGACCCGCATGACAAAGCCGACCGGAACTATAGCTTATCCGACCGGAGCTTGTGGTCCGCTCATGGTCTGTGCAGCGTGTTTGCTCACGGAGCTCCTCCGACGCCAAGAGCCAATCATCTCATAGCTTGACGAAATTGCTCCTACGGAGGTGATTCGGCTAGACATAGGGACAACTACAGTGACATGCATGTTCTGCTTCTTACAGCAAAAAAAAAATAGGAAGTTAAGTCATGGGGCATTCCGTGACAAACTTCGTTGAAATAACAAACGAGAAGAAATCTCGAAACTCGAGACACGTTGCTGAGTGTAGAGATGTGAGTGTTCTTTCACAGCTTCCGAATGGCTAGTAGCATTTCTTTCCGGGAGATTCGTCCCGCATGCGATGAGAGCCACGGAAACAAATCCGCCTTTTTTTCAAGTAATCAGTCTACGCGCCCCCGGCCAATCCAAAGGACAGGCCGACGAAACGTCTTGGTGGCATGTGAGACTTGTAAAAAGCGCAAGGTGAAGGTAAGTCTTTGAAACCATCTGTGTCAAGCCTAGCTCACATTTTCTCCACGGTTGTAGTGCACCGCCGAACGGCCTGGATGCTCCAACTGCAGGATCAGAGGCCATGAGTGCCGCTACGCCGCTGGCCCGTCCGAGTCCTACAACGCGTCTCTGAAGAGGAGGTGTCAGGAGACGGAACGACACAACGAACGGTTACTCGATTTCTTCTCTGCTATAAGGTCCATGCCTGAGCCCCAGTCTTATGATATCTTTCGAAGAGTCAGGGCAGGCGAGCCCCCTGAAGTAGTTGTCCGTCAAGTCAACGAGGCCTATTTGCTGCTTCAGCTCTCTGGGCAGATGGATCGTTGCAGCTCGCCAAGCTGTGATAGATCAAACATCATGTCGATGCCCGCCATACTCCTTACACCAGAATCGTCGAAAGCGACCTCCCCATCACATGAGGTGAAACCACCTCCCCTCGACTTGAACGATTCGCCCGCCAAGCGCCGCCGTCTTTGGGAAGAAACACGTAGTAGCGGTCGTGCTTCATTCAATTCAAAGATGAAGGCGCCTGAGCTTTCCCCGCGGTATCTGTCACCGGAATCCATCACTTGACTCATCACGGTCCGTGGTGTGTTGCTTGAGTCATTCATGCGCCCTATCTAACCGGTCTATAGATGCAATGCTTCGTAACTTCACGTCAAGACGCATGGTAAAGCACATTTTCATCTTCGAGGCGCAGTTTGCGGGCATATAGTGATCGTATACGGCTGCAGAACCATCACAGGCGTTAGGGGATGAGTTTGGGAATCAGGTAACAGAGGAACAACATCGGGTCAAAGAATAACTGGAGCATAATGCTGTGAGGAAAACATCACTAAGAGGAACATAATCTACGTAAATCAAATCAAGAGCCGAGCCGTGCGCATGGCGGGAGATCACCGCAGGTCACCCGTACTGGCAGATTTCTCCGCGAAATTCTCCGTGACTATACCATTACTGGGAAGTTGCCGATGACGACTGATGGCGTCATTGTAGCGACCCCAGACTTCATTCCTATAATCGCCGTCTGTGTTGAAGAGAGGGCTGCAAGGCAATCTATTGAGAGACGATGCGGTTTCCCAAGGCGGCAGTTCTCCGTAGTCTCGGGGTTTTCCATGCAGCATGATTGGCGAATTGAGGCTCTCTTGGGTTTGCCAGAACCCAAGCAGTTCGCGTAGATGAAGATATGGAATTATATAAAAGTCATGGAGATCTGTCCCTCCTTAGTTGGAGTCGAATCATCAGCCAGCCAGCTCCGGATCGAGCCTATAGCAACTCGAAATGTTACCTCAACTCTCTCTTCTACTGGCGGCCGCACTCCCACTCGTGACGAGTGCTGCGCCGTCACCGTCGCCTCTTGTGCACAGCAAAAGAGCCATTACTTGTCTGAAGGTCGGAGCTACAGCTACCGCAAGATGGACCAACAGCGCCGGCCAGTCTTGCACTTTTACCGGTGTTGTTGGAAGCAATTACGGTGCTAACAGTGCCGGTTCTGGAGAGTGAGTGACGCAACCTCGCGAGACAAATGTGCAAATCACTGACGCCGGAGAAGTTATTCCTGCAACGGTCGTTGCGGCGCTGGCTGCAGTGGAACCGCTGTTGGAAATGCCTACACTCAGGATTGCTTCTCTCACGATATCTGCTCGTACTTCAATAACGCCAGCGGTGGTGCTAGGTAAGCCTCCATTCGGGGGTTTAAGACCCTCAGGTTTGAACACGACAATCTAGCTGACACATTGCGTACAGCGACCCCAACTGTGGTGCCGCCTACAATTCTGCTGTCGATGACACTGCTCTAGGAACACTCAATGGCTGCGGTCAGACCAATCCTTCAAACTCGGTCTCCAAGCCCTCGACGAGACCTGCTTGTAGCTAAGACTTCGGACATGCTTTAGTAGTCGAGACATTAATTATTACCATTACATGAGTTTATAACTGTTACTCGTTCCCTAGACCTTCAATGCGCCATGGAACGAATAACTTCGGTTTCGGCAGCTGGTCGAGGGCAGGGAATCTTATCAGTCAACCCTTCATAGCACCACGGTTCAATATCCCGCGATCCTCCCTGGCGTTCCGTCGCCCATCTCGCTCGACACCATGAGATTGCTGTAGAAGCTTCCCTCCCCGGCCTGATATTGGGCTCGCTTTCCTCTGGAGAGCGTGACTGCCACAAGTGACTGCCCCATACCGCATTCTCAAAATCTTCTCCAGAGCCTAAGCACTTGTAGGAGACCAGAAGTAGAATCCTGGCACCACCCGTTTCCAAATCATGCCATCGATATTGAAACTGACTCTGGCAGTCTTGACACGTCTCGAGAATCAAAGGACCTTTCGGGTACGGCTTAAGCCTTGGACCCCAGACGTCTTCGTAAACATGAAGAGGATGCCGATCCTGGAAGTTCCCGATAGACGAGACTTGTGCGTTGTCAAAGATGAAAGGGAATGCCTGGAACCAATCCACGTGGCCACAAACATGTGCGAGATTGTGTAGTTCGAGCAGTTTGAGGACATCTGCGGCCCCAAACTTTGCCGCGTTATCGCCAGGTAGAAGGGCGAGAACGCTTCGAACGTAGAGCTTCCCATAGTATGCCCTATATCGAGATGTATACTGGACTTTCGTGGCTTGGTTTCCTTCAAAGTTGGTGTAGACAACATTGCATGTCAGCGATTCGAGATCGTATCTGGCGCCCGAGCGGTAAGAACGCATGACTGGTTTGACCATGTTGAAATGCAACCGAGGCAAAAAAGGTGATGTTAACTTCCAGCCTTTTTGTGTCCAGGGCGTCGTAGCACACGGTCGCTGGACACTGCCGGAGCGCATGGTTTTGGCTGGCAGTGACAACTCTGGAGGGTGTATGATGCGGCAGACGGAGCAGAGTACATCCTTCCGGATGCTTCTATCTCGGTCGAGAAGAAGAAGCAGATCGTACCTGGCGTCGGGGCATCGGCCTAAGTCGGATAGATAATGGCCGTTGGTCTTCGAAAGTATGATCTTGCTGGTGAGCGCTAAAGCGGCTCTGTCGACTGGACCCAAATGACATGCTATGCGATCAATGACGCTCCCTGGAACAATTTCCAAAAGGCTGTATCCAAAATACCATTCGCCGTGCAGCAGCCTTGGTCGACGAGAACCCCCATTCTTCTCCCAGCGCACCAAGGTCGACTTGACAGTGCGCTTCAGCCATCCGGACGGCTTTTGAGATCGTGAATATGGCGTATAAGGCGATTGTTCATCTGTTATGATGCATTTTCCTGCTTTTGTTTTCGGTTCTGGTATGCTCGGCGGGGGATGGACTAAGAGAGATACCTTATACTGAAGCTTGCGACAGGCAGTGTCAAACATGTTGGAAGAAGTATGGATAAGATTGAAAATCTCTTCACATACAGAGGACACTCGCACTGTTGTATATATTGAGATAGACCATCAAGGTAGACTGGCTAAGTATACTTTGCCGAATCCGTCCTGCATGCCGGTGGACTCGACGCACCTTCCCATCAAAGTCGACGCCAAACTCGTGTTGCTTGAAGCGTCTTGCAGGATACATTACCAAAAATATCCCATTTTCATTCTGTTGGTTTACCGTCTCCATGCGTTCCGGAAGCGTAAGAAGACCGAGGCCAAACGTAAACCCTTGGCGATAACCGACATGACAAGTCGCGCCCCAAATAGCAATAAGACCCTACCGTCCAGCTAGCTCGACTTCTTGCACATTTACATTATAGCCTTTCGTTATTAGCCTGTTCGTTTTGCTTGCCTGTCCCTCAAAAATGTGCCGAACTTCTTCCAGAGTATGGCTTTTTGTCTCCGGGAAAAGAGACAATATTAGACCAAGCAGTATCACTAGTGTCTAGAATACTACTCCGTCTGGGTGCGAGCGAATCACCAGAAACTTTCACTTTGCATGAGCGCGGTGAGCATGTAAACCTTGTCGCACAGATGATGCTAACCCGAAAAGCAGCACCAAAGGTCTCCGACTACAATTACTAAGTTAAGGCGAGTGTGTAGTCAAAGGGTTTCGTTTTCTTTTCACCTCCTCCTCCTCCTCTTTTCCGTTCTCTTCTTTAATCTTTTCAAGACCGTCACTCGAAAACACCAGAATGGACGCATACTCACTGCTCATCGACCGCGTAGCCAATTATGGTATCTGGCTCGAGCGAGATTATTTGAATCTGCCCCCAAAATTCTGTTATTTTACTGTGGGCGTTGGATCCTTGTTGGAAATGGAAGTGATTTACGTTTTTCTTGCATGCTTTGCTGCTGGTGTTCTTTTCCCGGTGGCCCATATTCTCGAAGGATATCCATGGTCGTGGAAACGGATGATCAAACAAACTGTATCTGTTTTTTTTTGCCGTGTGGTTTGTCATAGTTATGGTATGTCTATCCCCTTTTGGATATGAACTTGGTGACGACACTGAATTGTAGTCAGACGCGCCTGACTGGAGAGGCCTTGGTCAACAATGACGGAAAGCAGAAGGACTACTAGCCAATTGAAAGGATAAACAACCGGCAGCTGTTTGACTTGAGGGCATCATTGATGGAGAAAGCCCTGCTGCTGAAGTAGAAATGGCTTCCAAGTTGTTTTCTCAAGCCTTCGTCGGGCAAGCACACCCTTCTCAACATCCAAAACTCAACACATGCATTGTGTACCCTTCACAGGGAAGTTGATCGTCAGGTGGTTTCTGTCTACGCCATTCCTTCCTAGTTCCTCAACGATACATCCTCCCTACAGTTACCTCATAGGAGACTTCCTTCCTCGGGAAGTTGATTCTCAATAGCACTTCCTCCCTACTGTTACTTTATAAAAAGACTTTCTTCCTTGTTCCTAATGGTGCCTCCCTGCTGTTACCTCGTAGGAGACTTCCTTCTTCGGATAGTTCATTCCCAGAGGACCCTTTCCCACAAAGTCTCCCCTTCCCGATGATGCCTTACTCCTTCCCAAGACGAAGGCTAAAGGTAGCCCACCTATTAATAACAAAGATGTATATATATAGAGAGAGAGAGAGACTAGAAAGCATCAGCCGAGATAGCATCCACCCACGTCGACTTCCGCGTCAGTGGCTTGCTGTCTTAACCCACCGAAGCCGATGAAAACAATGAGACCAGCAGGGGTTTCAGCTTCGGCAAGTGAGGAGTCGTATACCGAAATTTCGATCTCGCGGGAAGTAACTGCGTGGTTCATTTGCCAGTATTGTGACAGAGGGTGACAGGAAACATTTGTCAGTTGTACAGCTGCCAATGCCCAGTCGACTGCCAGCCCCGCCTCCTTCTTTTCACCAATGATACCCATAAATGCCCTCAAATTTGGGGGAACCACGCAGACTTGTCGAGTGCGTTTGTAGGAGAAGATGCCAGCAAGACCCCATAAAATACTGGCATTGACGAATGTTCACAACGGCGAAGGACGGCGAGGGACGACGGCGAGGGACGACGGCGAGGGACGACGGCGAGGGACGACGGCGAAGGCAGTGTTGTGGCTTAAGTACTGACTTCTTCGTCGCCCCCCCCTTTACAAAACACTAGAAATCCATCCTTGGTTGGCGGGCACAAACACCGCCATTTCCACCATTTCCACCATGACCCAAGGATCCAGGCTCTTGGTGCATCTACGCGTTCCATTGACACCTCGTTCATCCTCATGTGCTAGTCACAGAATGGAACAAGGGAAAAGCGTCAAATGGTCCCGGTGTGATAAGTGGTTGACGACACTCCCCTGTAAAGCTTCATTTTGAGGCTACGGGTTGTCAGCAACCCCGCAAGTGTGTCGGGGATTATCGGCAAATGCGTGTAAGACATCGTGTCAAGCCACAATTCCATTTCGACGTCATCTGTCTAATGATTGGGGACGTTCCATCTTTGGACCCATTTCTCACATGACTTACGCCCACTTCACGATCTTGCATACGACGAACATAATGTCCAAAATCCCCTTTCCTGGTTGATCACAACATCTGCGGCAACCTAGCTTTGTGCTGCTGGACAACAGGTCGTTTGAAAAAGAAAGCTAGAGGCAACCTCGACTCAGCGCCGCATTAGCACAAGGTTTCACTCGAAAGCGACCGCCAAGAATTTGACAGCACAGCCTTCCGATCGAACCATCCATCAAGCATCGCCATGTCCTCAAACCCAATCCTTCGAGTTGGCGTTATCGGATGTGGAGAGATCACGCAAGTCGCACACGTGCCCAATCTCAACTACCTGTCCCATTGCTTTCAGACAACGTACCTTTGCGACGTTTCTCTGCAAGCCCTCGAGCACTGCGCCAGAAAGGTTCAAGGTGGGACACCCAAGACGACCGCCGATGCCGCCGAGCTCTGTGCCTCACCTGACGTGGACGTCGTCATCATCGCCAACGCCGATGCTTATCACGTCGCTCACGGGCTCATGGCCCTCGAAAACGACAAGTACTGCCTCATCGAGAAGCCGGCATCGCTGTGTTTTAGGGATCTCGATCAACTGATTGAGGCTGAGAAGAACTCCAAGGGAAAGGTCATGGTTGGCACCATGCGACGATTTGCTACCGCCTTCACCGACGCCGTCAAGGAAGTGGGCGGCATGGACAAGATCCAGTACGCCAGAGTACGAGACATCATTGGACCCAACTCGGCCTTCGTCAGCCAGTCTGGAACCTTCCCACAAAAGTTCACAGACTTCAGCGAGGCCGACACCCAAGACCGCCTGAGGCGCGAGGAGGACATTGTCAAGCAGGCGTTGGAGAAGGAGTTCAACGTGCCAGTCACCTCTCAATCGACTCTGATGCTGAGATTGCTGGGAAGGTAAGTCACAGGTTCGATGCGAGATCCTCGGCTTCGTTGTATACTGACAAGCTTGCAGCCTCGGGACTCATGACCTCTCGGCTATGCGAGAAATCATCGGAATGCCTCGGAGCGTTGCCGGCGCGTGTCTTACATTCCCTGGAATCTGGAGTGTTCTCTTCAAGTATGATGGCTTTCCCGTCACCTACGAGTCCGGCATCAACAGCGTACCTGTCTTCGACGCCCATATCGAGGTTTACTCGGCAAACAAGATCGTCCGTGTTGACTTTGATACGCCTTACGTCAAGGGTCTGCCTGTTACCATGACGGTCCGACAACGCGTTGGTGATGATGGGTATGAAGAGCGCAAGATCAGAAAGACGTATCAGGATCCGTACACCAGCGAGTTTTTGTATCTGTATGACTGCGTCACCAACCTGAAGGCCCCCAAAACCAGCGCCGTAGATGCCAGAAACGATATCGAGTTGTTCAGAATGATTTTACAAGCAGATGCTGGAAGATACCGGACTGATGATTAGGGTCTATGGATGTGGGCCATCTGTCGGTAAGGTAGTTCGGTTAGAGGCCAAGAGAAAGTGTCATGAGATTGCCGGAGAATATTTCGTGTGAAATGGAGGGAAACAGAGATGGCAAGCTTGAAAAAAAAGGAGCAGAATGTATCAACGGCACTCTTTCTCGACTGTGACGAGAGAACCAGGCTACACGGGAGTGGAAAGGGGAAGGGGGTTCCAACAGTGTCTGTACAACATGCTGACACCATGAACGGCAATTACGCCTCTGGCACGTGGGATAGGCTACTTCCCGAATACCTTACCCCTATCCCAACTTCCTCTATCCCAACTTCCTTTATGCCAACTTCCTCTATGCCAATTTCCTCTATACCAACTTCCTCTATGCCAAACAACGACCAAGACACGATTATAACATTGAAGAGGAAGATCTTGGGTGATGAAGATGGTGTCTTGGCCAAACGCTGACGAGTTACCACCCTCGCTGGAGTCTGCCATCGAAAATGCAATAGCCAACTGTCGACCGGATGACCGTCGTCGTTTGGAGTCTCTGGGTTACCTACAACAGATTAATGCAAATAACTTAGTATCCGGAATAGCTGCAATCAGGTCAACAGGACTATGGAAGATCCTTGACGGCTTACAAAATGGGTTCCTCACCCCTAAGGAGATGAAGCCCATGAGCGAACAGCCGAGATACCGGTGGTACACAGCAATCCCCCAGACAAATTTTCTCGACAAAAAGGACTCGACACTCGGTGATCTCCATAAAGATTGGAGAGTGAAAAACACCGTCTGGCCGCTCGTCGCCAGGCTCCGCAGCATCTACCGAGGCGATACAAAACCCCATCTCTCTCAACGCGTGGGACGCGAAGGCGGCTTTGCCATTCTAGGAGACGGCTCGGATCTTTTTCAGTCGGTTGATGGCGAGAACGATGGCGAGGCAGACGTCGACAGCAAGGCAGACGTCGACAGCAAGGCAGACGTCGACAGCGAGGCAGAAATCGACAGCGAGGCAGAAATCGACAGCGAGGCAGAAATCGACAGCGAGGCAGAAATCGACAGCGAGGCAGAAATCGACAGCGACAAGAACAACACCGCAGACGAGAGGCAAGATGATAGCCAGCAGCATTAGGCTTCCAGCCTAATGCAGCATCTCCTAACGATCTGAACAGCAGCTTTACATCGAGAAGCCGAGGGCAAAGCCGTTTGATGAGCCGTTAGAGCAGTATCCCAATTTATTGGTGATAGGCTGGGGCCGCATCACATTCCAGCCTCGGGTTCGCAAAATGATATCAACACAAGCCATAGTGGCGCGCCTAGCAAGTAATAGGGTCCGTCGTACGGATGGCACACTATCGAGGCCGTTAATTATAAGAATTATAAGAACTACCAGTCAAGCGGAGAACACATGGAAGAGAACGACCAAGATGGAGATCAGCCTGCCCAACTACCACAGCGCACCAGCAGTGCGTCCTCCGCTTAGCGATAGCTTGATTTCATCAGCAATTATCAGGAGCAGAGCTTAGCGAAAGTCCTTTTGGACTATCGTTCATCAGAATTCTGTACCATAGATAGTATCCATTGATGAGGTAATGTGGCAACCCAAGACATACACAACGCAACACTGTGATAAAAGTCGAGAAGTGTTATGCAGCCCCAGTCACCAAATACTGCGGGGGATCTTCTAGATTGGCGAGAAGGACCTATCCAGTTCACATTTTCCGTTCCGGATCTGATTTGCACATGGTGAAGCTGACATCAAGTCCGCCATCTGTGCCACATCCATCTGTACCTAATGTCAGAAATGCTCACCTCGGTCGTACGGCTTTGTAACTCCGCACCGATATGAATGCTTTGGTTGTGGATGATGGTTCTTCTTGGGTGGCATGCCTTCATATATCTGGTATTCTTATAGCCACCATGCCAACATTCACTGGTCGTCTTGCGGGAACTTTGCGCCGCCCTGCCTCCTAATCTCGTCCATGATTTCCATGACACGTATAGTCTCAGCCCATGGCATGACGGCGCTCTCTTTGCGTCCGGCAGCGATATCTACCGCCACGGCATCGGCCTCCCAATAGAAACCCCGCCCAGGTCGCTCAAAGCTGAACGTTTTGGCCCTGAGAGCTTCTGTCGAAGACTCACGCCATCCCTGGCCAGACGCCTCGGAAGAGTGTACAGTGAAGGACCCAGGAACAGAGGTGGCGATGCCCTCGACAAGCACGAAGCCCTTGCTTCCCTCGATCCTGCAGAAAACGGGTGGTGTCTTGACCTGGGTCGACGAAGTCAGGACGCCCTGCTTGCCGTCAGGGTACAGGAGAAGGGCGGAAGTGGCGATGTCAATGTCATCGGACAAAGTCTGGGTGGCCGCGATCTTGGGCTTCACGCCCGCTTCGCCGACGGCAGGATCCAGGCCCAGGACGGCAAATGTCAGGCTGTAAACTCCAATGTCGAGGAGGCTGCCGGCGCCGAGGGCGGGGTTCTTCAGGCGCGAGTCGGGGCCGAGGGAGGCGAGGTCCATGTTCATGGCGAAGTCGCAGAAGACGCGATGGACGTCTCCGATGTGCTTTTCGGTGTGAAGGACGTTGACGAGGGACCGGGTTAGCGGAAAGAACCGTGTCCACATTGCTTCCATGACAAAAATGCCCTTCTGTTTGGCGGCGTCAAAGACGTCGCGAGCCTCCTTGGCGGTGATTGTGAAGGCCTTTTCGCACAGAACGTGCTTTCCGGCATTAATGGCATCGAGGGCATTTTGCTTGTGGAAGGCGTGCGGGGTGCCAATGTAGACGATGTCGACGTCTGGGTCGCTGTACACGTCCGTGTAGCTACCGTACACAGTCGGATTGTGACCGGCAAGATGCTTTTCGACGAAGGCCTTGCCCTTTTCTACAGAGGATGATCCGACGGCCTGGACGATGTGCTTCGCTTTGGCGTCGGAGCGCTCGAGAACCAGGTCCTCGACAAACCACGAGGAGATGAGGCCGGTGGCGATGATGCCCCAGCGGAGAGTGGGTAGTTCAGCAGACATGTCGTTGCGGGGTTGATTCGATGGAGCTAGGTTTCAATGACAGACCAGCGAACAGCACACGTCCGACGAGGGGAGCATGAGAGACTATTTATGTGCTTCAATGCTGATTATCAAGCCTGTTGGTGCCGCGGGAACACGGGCCGGTGATGAAAGCGGTGATGCACCGACCGACATGGTGTCTAATACTCCATCTGCGCACTCCATGAGACGAGAGCGACCCGAGACGATGTTCAGGCGTGACTCCAGTGTGGAGGGGACCTGGAGATGGATGGCAAAGGTGGAGGTAAATGGGATCAGCTCCGACACTCCCCGTGAAGCAACGATACTTGCGATAGCGTCCAGGTCCAGTGAAGCCAGTGTATAGGGAAACCCCCGGAGCTCCCTAGAGCCCGTCTTATTCACTGCCGACAGTGAATCAGGACACATGACGACAGGAAAGGGCTACAATCCAATGATCTGCTTGGCTCTTCCGCGCTCTGGATGGGCTATTGCAGCTACAGCCATTACAGCGCTGAAGTGGTCACAGCTGGGGCCACTCGCGCTGAAGCTTGGCCGAGATGCCTTTGGGTACCTAGGTAGGTAGGCAGGGAGGGATATCCAGTGTTAGGGAGCATCTGAAGCATCAGCAACAGTAGAAGACACTGAAGTCACTTCATGTTGTTTCTCAGATACTATCATAAAGATCGCAGAAGATTGGGTTGGAAGAGACCAATGTATTTTCTCATGAGTATTCTGGATGTGATCAACAAGCCATGAGTTCTCCGCCATCTGATCCGTGTCCCTAGCAGCTATTGCAACTGAGGTAGGGACCAGCAAGATGAATACCTCAGCCAGCCATCATGAAGATATACTTCCATCGAAAGGCAAACGGGAGATGCTTAAATCAGGGTCAGAACATCCTGGAATCAGACGGCACAGGTCAACATGTGAGTCTTATCGGGAGTGCCAGTGCTATCGGACGAGTCGGTGAGTCGTCGTCAGTAGAATCAAGCGGCCAACTCCGATAGATAACAGAACAGAAACAGCCACTGCCCTAACGAATTGACCATTATCTGACCCCGCCTTGGAACACCTAAACCGCAGCTCCCCGCATCGCAGCCGTGAGATCTCAGGGGTCTTGGTCGAAATAAAGCCCTGCCTGCGGTTGCTGGTTGAAGTGAAGCACGTTGGAGACTCATTGCCATGAGAATGCGAAAACCATCAAAATGAGCAGTGCAGCTGGCAGTTCAGGGGAACCGGAGACAACACTCCTCCGCTTCGCCTCTGGCAACGGGCCGGTGACCAGACGCATCCTTCGTACGCCACTTCGCGATGCTCTGCCGACAGAAATTCCACTCATCGACATCTCGCCTTCGTTCAATGGCCATCTCGCGGAGCGCAAAGCTGTCGCCCAGCAAATTCGCCAGGCCGCCGCGACGTCAGGTTTCTTCTACATAACAAATCACGGCATCGACCCCTCCATCACCGACTCTGCGCACGCCGCCTGTCTAGATTATTTCCGCCAGGACGGCGAAGCAAAGATGAGATCGTGGGTGGGCAAGAGTCGCTACTTCAACGGCTACAAGCCGCCCGGGTCGCAGCGCATCAACAAGTCCGAAAGCATCGACAATCGCGAGACTTTTAGCTGGACATACGACCCGCGTCATGACCCGGACGTCGCCGACGTCGAATCCATCCCCGAAGAAGCGAGGCGTCTTCTGCGCATCGAGGACTTTCACTGGGACGGGACTGCCAACCAGCCGGCTTTTAAACATTCCATCATTCGCTACTGGCAATCCTGTCTCAAGCTTGCGCGCGTCCTTGTTCGAGCCTTTGCTCTGTCTTTGGACTTGCCGGAAGACTACTTCGATGCCAAGTTTGCGTACCCGGACGCTGCTCTAGCTCTGAATTACTACCCTCCGCTGCCCGCCAAGACGGACGTCGAGGAGTCGAACGCGGAAGCGCAAGTCTCCATCGGCTCGCACACAGACTTTCAACTTTTCACGATCCTTTGGCAAGACTCCGTCGGCGGACTCCAGGTCCTCAATCGCCAGGGGCAGTGGGTCCGAGCTGCACCGATTCCCGGGACGTTCGTCGTCAACATTGCAGATTACATGCAGAGGCTGACCAACGACTGCTACGTCAGCACGGTGCATCGCGCCCAGAACCTCAGCGGCCAGGAGCGCGTCAGCATGCCCTTCTTTTTCGGCTTCGGTCTCCACGAGAGCTGTGGAGTGGTGAAGACGTGCCTGAAAGAGGGCGAAGAACCCAAGTATGAAGAGATTGGCTGTGAGGCGTGGGTGCAGCGGAGGGCCAGAGCGATGCACCAAGTAGAGTCGGACGGTGAAGGTGACGCTTAGGGATGTATCGAGCGCCAGGGACATGAGATTAGTGACTACTATTATGAAGTCTTTGACCGTAGTTCCAACCCCAGCGCCATCTACAGCTCTTCGATGTGAGTACTCTCAACTGTCACGTCGAGATAGTCTTCGACAAAGTTGGTCATGATTGGGTTGGCAGCAAGTAAGAGCAGCGTGAAGACTACGGATACAGCGAATGCCAACTGGGGTGCCCATTCAAGCCATTCTGCCACGATCCGCGTTGGCCCACATATTCGCTCTCGCTTTTGAGGCGATTGTGTTCATATCTCCGACACTCCCCGTCGTCCATCCCTCTCCGATTTTGGAGTTGTTACTGTACCCACAACTCACGATTGTATGGCCATTTTGACCATTTCGTTCATATCGTGTCACGGAAGTCAATCTCTGTATCTCCACACCTGGCTGTGCCTCTCCCACTAACCGCGACCCTCGTCACCATGTCCAGCGCAGATCCGGCAAACGAGACCACCCCTGACACGGGCAACAAAAGGCGCCGGACTTCAGGCATGTACCAGCGCAGACGCGCCGTAGCGGCTTGTGGGCCTTGCCGACTACGCAAGACGAAGTGCGACAACGTCCGGCCTACGTGTGGCTTCTGCCAGCGTAATGGTGGTGTTTGTACTTACCCCGATACATCCAATGACTTTTCGACGTACGACAAGTGCCTTCTTGTTGTCCGGAGGTTGGCTGACTCTTTCAGATACGATCCGGCAAGCTTGGCTATCCTCGACAGAATCAACCATGTCGTTTCACTGTTGGAAGCCCGGCCGCCACCGCCTCAGCAAGTTTCGTACGGAGAGCCAACACCTTGCTTGTCTGTTGAACACCAAAACCCATCACCCTGCTCTGTCAATGGACCTCCCAATCGCTCTTGTGCCGTTGTCGTTGGAGAACCATGTCGACCAGAAGACTGCTGGCCAGATGACGACGTCATGATACGTTTCGACATACCGGACCATGTAGCTGCCAGTTCCAACTGCGAAGCGATATTGCGATGGCCCATCTTTGGCGGAATGGTCCCTGACGTTCACTCGTTCATTCTTGAAATCGAAGATGACGACGACCCTGAGTGCCTCGGGCAAGCAAGACCTACCGGACTTGGTAACATGGGCAGAGGCGTGCAGGAAGACGATTTCATGGTGCTATCAAAGAAGTTTCTTGCCTACGTGCATGTCAAAAACCCGGTGCTTGATATCCCCGACTTCAAGGCTCACGTCAAGAATGCAATCGAGAACGGCCCACGATGGGACGGCCCATCATGTCTTGTGGTGCGTCGACTTTCATTCTCACGTGTGTCTATCAGTCACTGACTGCAACGGCGCCAACCAGCTCATCGCCTGCGCCCTGGCATGTCTTGCGACGCCATTCCAACCAGAGTCGACGTTGAGTGGCACACCAGAATCAATGAGATCGTCCGCCTCCAGCTCTGCAGACCCTGATACCGCGCAAACCTACTACTTTGCCGCCAAGAAGCGCTTGGGGCTGCTTGAGTCGTCACTCCTCCAGGTCCAATGCCTCTTCTTCTGCGGAGTGTTTGAGATGTACTCCCTTCATCCTCTCCAAGCCTGGTTTTACTTCAACCAAGCTTGCGTGCAATTCAAGAACATTCTTTGGCGCCGAACGCAGCGAAGGGGGCCAGACAACATCTCTCAGAAGACGCGACGTCTCGAGCAGCGGCTGTATTGGTCATGTATGAAATCGGAATGGTAAGGATTAGGTCTGCCTAGAGTGCGTCTATACGTCAGCTAACACACCTGTAAAGTGAGTTGCGATGCGAAATACCATTGCCTTCAAGTGGCATTTCTCGCTTGAACTATCCCGACTTGTTCCCTTCACCACCATCTGAAGTGGCATCGCCTGTAGCCCGACCTAGTGCACTTGACATACTCGAGGACGATATCCAACCAGAAGAAGAGACGAGTTGGTTCTACTACCTGGCTGAGATCTCATCGCGGAGAATGTTAAACCGAGCCATCTCCATCATGGGATATCACGGAGAGCAAGCATGGATCCGTAACGTTGCCAAAGTTGTCGAAAAGTGCGAAGACATCGACTAGCAAATCAACGTCTGGTATGTCAGACTGCCACCCTGTACGTATGTAGACGCATAGTACTGACCTGTCTCAGGTGTCTGCATATCCCGTCACAGATCAACTGGCAGAATCGAGAGCGCTCCGGCAACGAGCTCGTTCACTACATCCAGAACCGAGCCGAAAGCTGTCGGGAGTGGATTCATCGCCCATTCGTCTACTACGTTGCCCATCAACCGCCAGATGATCCCTGGATCCCCCGCGTCAAGCCGTTAGCGCAAAAGTGTCTCGACCTGTCGGTGGAACTGCTGCTGGAGGCCAACCCGCACCATCGCCATCATGGAACCTGGTTCATGGCCAGAGCGGCAATGGCTCGTGCACTGCTCGTGCTGGCCGCGGTAAAAAGCGGTAGGTTCCGCCTGCCGGACCGATGGAGACAGGCAGTGGACTCGGCTACATGGGCGCTTCAACGCTGGTATGGCGAAGCTCCGGACCTGCGTAGAGCTGCGTCCGTGCTGGAGAATCTCGTCGGACAGATTTTGTAAGGGCTGAAGGGCAGAAAGGGTCTGTGGTTGCGCGCTTTGCCTCTTGATGGTCTGTTCCCCGAGCCTAGAAGCCGTCGAGCTGCTTTGCATGCCGGACGGAGTGTCGGACTCTCAACCTTTCGCCGAGATGCATCTCAGGCTGTACCAGGCGAGTATTCCAGACCTCAGCTTTATGCATACTCTTTATGAGTTTGCGGGAGTTCGTAGTGGACGATAGCAGACTTGACCACCGACGGTATTGGAAGGACAAGCCAGACAAACGCTTTGACTGTGGGTGGTGAGTGGTGGTGAGGTCTTCTCCCGCATGGCTGGTACTAGTGAAGAGGCCAAGAGGCATTTGTATCTAAGAGAGCGGCTCCAGATCGAAATTGAACTTCCTAGGCTCGAGTTCTAGTGAGCGGGTGTTGACGGTTGTTGCGCATGACGCTGTTTCCGCTCACAATGTCTTTGATTATCGCACAAGGGCTTTTACCCCAGCGATCTATCTGATGTGGTACAAGATCCGAAAGTAGCTGCTAGTCGCCAACCGATTTCTCGGGTTTTCCTGCGTCGCCGCTCGCTCATAGTGATGAGGCCAAGATTGGACGCCAACGGCTTCATGATTCGACAAGCCATGACATCAAGTATCCTGGACCTTCAAGCTAGCTAACGACTATGGCTATTTTAATGACTTTTTAACAACGTCCGGGGAATGTGACGTACTTGGTTAGTGGCATTTGGTTCTCTTCGGACCTGTCTTAGTCGTCGGGGCGCATGCCACACGATGGGGTTCCCCATGTGATGGTGTGAGACCCTTTTGAAGACCACGACCCCTCCATCAGCCGGCCTAGAGGACCACGTGTGGCTGAAGCACACTCAAAGCTCTCGCAAATTGGTTGTTCTACTGGGATTTGAGCTACTGTTGTACTGTTCATCGCGTTAGTTAGACTTCTCCGTTGATCAGTCCGAACAGCTGTCAGCCCAGCCCCGTTTCGGCTGCGGCATGTTGGGCGTCTGTTCGCAAGGAACCGATCCAGCCACGATTAATCCGGCTTCTCACGAGTTTGATTAAAAAAATAAAGATATGATTTGGCTGTACAAGGGAATGGACCATGACTGAGAGTGGGCCTATCGTTGAATTACTTCGATTGCCCGTAATCAAGACATGTTGTTGGGTTTGAAATCCATTTTGCATACGGCAATACGCCGGACTCCAAACGACTTGCCTGATTGAAAGATCATTTTCAGACCATTTCCCCAAGCCCGCGGAACGCCCAGCCAAGTCGGACGAAGCCTGTTCAAACATCAGAAACTTTTAAGCCGCCAAATTTCTCGTCCGGAACATGGGCATCCTGAAGTCGATAAAGGGAAAGCTAGACGGGTAGGATAAAGCCGGTCGCGTGCTCCAGCGTCGATGAAAGCCGACGACGATATGGACAAAGCTCAGCCACACCACCTCCGAAAAGTTGGGATGAAGCTATTGTCACGTTGACCTCACAGGGTCTTTGTCCCAGTCTGACCCTTCACCTGGACGTGCTTTGCATCCCAGCTTTGCCTAGCTTTAAGACACTGTCGAATGTTGAAGACCTCTCACTCTCCCCACCCACCATCCTGTCAATCTTTTCTTTTCTCTTTTTCTCCAGATACTTTACTTGACCGCAGTTGTACGTGCAGTGTATCGATTATCACACCACTTCGCCCAGTCGTACTGCTCCGATCGACCTGCCGAACTCAACGAGCCGCGATTGCATGTTCGGGCTGCCTGACTTCTCGGCCAAGCCGGTGGCCATGTCGTCTTGCTGTGATACGAGTTGCGACTGGGACCGGATATGCCGTGTGGACAGCTGCGGCAAGAAACATGCCTACTTTCGTCGCGGCGAAGTCAAGGTCTACTCCGAGTTTTGCGTTGAACGTGAGTTCTCCCGGGCAGCAGCAGGCACTTCAGGTCATCTGCTAATTCGTGTCATCCAGACACTTGCAGATTCTGCCTTTTGAGCGACTCGATGTGCAGAAAGCCGAAAGACGCTCGCCATCGGTTCTGTTCTACTCGTAAGACTCGCTCCTCTTAGATTCTTTCTCGATATCGACTGACATTTTCCGAAGACCGGAAGTGCGGAGTAGCGAAGTGCGCAAACAAGGGAGATTGTCCGCTCGGGGGTGCCTTGCCGTGGACGTGTCCGAGCCGTGGGTTTCAATCGCTGCAAAGTCCGGGAGCATGACGCTGACTGACGGTCCGACTAGACAGCTGCCGCGCCGACAAGTGCTCCAAGCAGAGGCACGATCATTACGGCTACTGCAAAGACCATCGATGCTTGGTGGTGAATTGCTACGAGAGAAGAGCGGCGGATGAGGAGTACTGCGTGGATCACGTCTCGAGGGTCTGTCGCGAAGAAGACTGTCGGGAGCATGTCCACGCGAGTTCTCTTTGCATCTCGCATCAGAAATGTCCCATCAAAGACTGCAAGCATTTCCGGCACCGGCACAAGGATGGGCTTTGGGATCACTGCGAGACTCGTGAGAAACACTATTGGGCCTAGGTTTGGGCAGTGTGCTAATTGCTCTCCAGATCACAAGGACACTCGATGCACGTTCAAAGATTGCAAATCCCAGTGCCTCCCTAACTGCAAGTTCTGCGGCGCCCACAAGTGCACCTTTGAAGGGTGCACCAACTCTCGAGACAACGAAAAGGATGCGGAAAAGCTCTTTTGCAGAGATCACGGATGCGAGGCAACCCGATGCTACGCCGTGGCCATCTTGGTCAAGAAGGACCTTTGGGCACCTTACTGCCGGCGACACACGTGCACAGTAAAAGACTGTCGGGAAGTGTGCGAAGGCAGCAAATATTGCGATCGTCACTGTTGCACCTGGGACGCGTGCGACAAAGAACGCCTCGACGGCGGCAGCTTGTGTACAGACCACGAGTGCAAGAGAGAAGGATGCCGCAACAAATGCAAGTTACCGCTGGGCTTTTGCGAGGAGCACTGCTGCAAAATCGACAAATGTCTCAACTTCAACGACACGGGTTCAGACAAGCTCTGCTACGAACACTCCCAAAAGGAACTGCACAAAAAGGTCAAGCACCTGGAAGATCGGTTGAAGGGACGCGGGTACGATCTCGGGCACTACGACGATCTCAAAGGCAGGTACGAGAAGTTGGTCAGGGAGCATGAGGTTGTCTGCCACCGACTGCACGACAGCAAGGAAGAGGTCCGCATCTTGCGCATCACCTGCGAAGAGGAAAATCGCGGCTGGAGGAAGGATCTGGAAGGCCGCGGCTCACGGCTTCTGTCGGAGCTGAAGCGGGAGCAGGAAAGGGTTGCGCACTGGGAGCGCAAAGCCGGCGAGCTCCTGCGAAGGGTCGACGATTTGGAGAGGCTACTGGCCGAGGAGAGGCTCAGGCACCCGTCGACCGAAGCGCTCGAGCGCAAGATTTCGGACCTGCTCTGCAAGGTCGACGAGCTTGAGAATAAGCTCCGGTGCGAGCGGGAGAACCACCGCTTACACGAGGGGAGACGCGGCGAGGTTGACAAGCTGCTGCGGACAGTTGCTTTACTCGAAAAGAAGCTTGCCGACGAGTGCGTGAGGTCTGGAAGAGTTGACGAGTTGATCAAGAAGGTCGACATACTCCAGTCAATGCTCGCCGGAGAAAGGGAACAGAAACAGATCCTGCTGGACGAGATTGCCAAGAGAGACGATTACGGCTGCGTCCAATGCGAGCGTGACGGACGCCGTCGATTCAGGAGAGGCAGCTGGGAGAGGAGGTCGCGGCCGTTTACGGAGCGTGTCTACTGTTAGAGCCTTACACCGCCGCCGTCATGCGCGTTGGAAGGTGTTAATATTGTGTAAGGGACTCAGATACGAAGTCTCGGGATATCCGGCGAGAGGCGCAACGGCTTCGGTGCAGGGAGCATGGCATATTGATACCCAAGAATATTGCAAAAGGAGTTGGCTTTGGAAAATCATTACTTCGTTCATCTTTGAAGCTGTTTAACGCTGTTCTGCTATGAAGATTCTGGTATTTAACTTAGATTTTTCGCCAAGATTGCATTGGTGGACGGCACATCAAACTTACTCAGGTAACTCTCATTCGTGAGGAAGACTGAGTTTACACTTCCAAGTCAAGCAACATCTTGCATTTTGTGGGGTCCACAATCTATATAACTAGTTGTACCCCATGAGATGAGATTCCAAAGCCTTCTATCCTGATATGGCTCAGCAGTAAGCTCTTGGCAAAGACAAATAACAATTGCAGATCGCACAGCTGTAGCAATGCTCTCCAGCTGCGATTGCAGCATGGTCAATCGTTGTTTACCCACAGAATCTATCACCTCCACAAGCTTGACACTAAGCTCGTGTTTCTCTAATGAAGGTCGGCCAGTGTGCTGCCTTGTTTCATCAATTCTCAGATCATGACCCAAGAAGCTGACATGAGTGGATGAACAATGACAGCAGACAAGGTAAGAGGAAACAAGACGCAAAACCCCGAAATGGCTCGCTAGTGTACCACCCACCGTGGAGCTCTCAATGGGAATACCTGGCGGCATAAGGCATGAGGCAGGTTGTTTTGGGTACCTTGAGGCCTGGAATGAGAAATTGTCGTATGTTGAAAGACCTGCTTGTGGAGTTTGAGCTTCTGACTATGAGTATAGGTAATTTCTCAACGTTTTTGGGCTGACTGCGAGAAGAAGCCCCTTACAACAGTACTATATAGTACTAGGAGGAAAAATGCTCCTCATCATCAAATAACGTTCTTACTTGTTGATATTAGTTCTGACTATGAGCTCCTGAGAATACCGTGTTTTTCATACACGGAAATCTGGTCCTAGTCTCATGGACATTCTTGTTCATAACGGAGCTGCCTGCGAAGAAAGTGGAATATACGTGGCAGAGAACAGGGCTCCTCGTTTCCCATGACAGAGATACATCCAGAGAGCCATTCAACCGCAACAGTGGAAGCAGTGTCAATCTGTGACGTCGAACAAGCTGATTTCTTGAACCACTGCTCGCTTCTATTGCCCCTTTTCAAATATGGCGAAGATGGGAATCAGGGGCTTCAACTCTTCAAGAAATTGCAATAATCCAACGCGATCGATTCCGGCTCGACGAACGAGAACATCTCGACCGCTATATATGATGATATTGCGACGCGAGCATCCCAAGATTACTAAGGACCGATTGCAGCGAGACCTGAGGCCTCGATAGTGTAGTAGTAGGAAGATGGACAGGACGTGCGACTCCAGCATTGATCACAAGGCTACACATGCCGTCTGCAGAGCGCTTGATTGGAACGTCGTCGATAATAAAGCAGGATATCCGCATTATCAGCGGCCCGTAGCAAGGGAGAGACACTTCACCTGTGAGGCTCGTCATCGAGGCTGACTCGCGGCAATGAAATGCCGATGTGGCTGGTGAGTGGGTGGTGAATACGACGGCCCAAATTAAAACCAGCAGCCAGTGGCGGCAATCCTGGCAATCTCATCTCACCCGAGCATGGCATCTGAATGAGATTGCGCTCCAATGTCCACTTGGTTGGTGGCTTGGATCCTCTTGGAGATCCCCATGCCGATTCCCAGACCGGTTAGCAGAAACACTGCCCCCCTAATAATGTTATTACTCGACCTGTGGGACCTGACGAAGATTCATTTGCCCAGGTCGCCCAGCTGGCTGGGCTGACCAGTCCGTGGGACTTGGCCCAGCGTTTCCCAAACAAGGGTCCCAGGCTTCAGCGCTCGTGTTTGTTTTGCGCTTCTTTTTCCCCTCTACTCCCATCCGGCCTCGTGTTCTGACGTCCACCACTCACCTTTTCACACCCTTTTTGCGGCACACTCATTTGTTCCCCCTTTCCCGCACTGGGGTATCGATGTATGTTTTAATATTCTCTCAATGATTTCCAGGCCCTGTCTTTCGTTTTAGCTTTCCACTGCCGTACGCGCCCGCACTCGTTTAACCTTGAGGCGTCATCATGGCTTTCACTTTGACCGCATTTCTCTTCGCCATCCTGGCAGCATTGCATTTCGGCCCTGCGGCGGCGGCCGAAGGGGACATCTCCCTCTGTGGCCAGTCGGACCACTGGAACTCGACAGAGGTCCCGTACTCTTGTTGGTTGCTCCCAACATGCCGTCGCGAACGATGCTTGCTAACACGCCGGCGCAGTCAACAACAATGCTTGGGGTAACGACAGCTCAGGTTACCAGTGCATGAGCGTGCACGATGGCGGCCGTGGCTGCGACGTAGTCTACAAGTGGGATGGCGACGCCTCCCTCGTCAAGGGCTTCCCCTACCTCAAGGCTCACCCTGCGCGCCTACCCGTTCAGCTCTGGAACATTTCCCGGCTGCAATTCACTGCCGAGTGGAAGACGTACGTTGCCGGCAAGGAGAATGCCGGCCCCGAGGAGCAGGCCAAGGCCTTCAATGACATCAACCTCTACTCCAACGTCGCCGTCGACATGTTCCTGTCCGACAACATCACCAACTCCACCGGCCTCAACGCCCCCTTCGAGATCATGATTTGGCCGTGGTGGGTACCGACGGTGAAGCCTCTGGGCTGGGCCGAGTCGACCCCCGAGCAGGACACCGTCGTCATCGACGGCAACCCCTTCTCGCTGTACCACGGTTGGAACGACGGCGGCCAGCACGTCTTTTCCTGGCTCTCCCGCAAGAACCTCACCAAGACGGATGCAGACTACAGCCCGCTCCTCAAGTACATCTGGAAGAAGGGTCTCTTATCGGGCGCGCTGTACCTGGGCCAGCTGGAGCTGGGAACCGAGATCAAGCACGCGGGTGGGGAGGTCCACTTCGAGGTCAGCAACTACAACCTGAGCATCGTCAGACAGGGCGACCCGGAAGACGTGACGACTACATCCTCCACCTCCACCAGCTCGTCTGCCAGGACTTCCAAGACGCCGACGCCGACTACTACGATTCCATCTGAATTGCTGGTATCCACTGCAACGAGCACGCCCACCAGCACCAACGCGGCTTCGGCAAAGGTTATGAGCTTGTTGCCTTGGTCATTAGTTCTTGCTGCCATCATAGGCAATCGCTAGGTGAAAGGAGGCTTGGCATTATACCACCTAGACTGTTTTATAAGATCTCACGTTTCGAACGGTGGAGTTCTAACATCAGAGATTCGATAATGCTATTCTTATGAATGAATATGACAGCGACGTCAAGTAAGTCCACACAGTTAGCCAAGCAAGATAGCTGGAGCACAGCAAGAAGCAAGGGCGAAACACCAGTGCCACCTCGCGCGCATCAAGACCTGGCCCACGGCGTCGTCTCACGCTGGAACTCAGCAGTATCGGGTGGCCATAAACTACGCTGTCATGAAACTGTGGTATTGTACTAATCTAAAGGAGGGATGAACAAATGTGCAGCCAGTCTATACTTCTATGGCCTGGTACCCAACCAAAGCCTCCTGTCTGGTCTTGTCTACAACCGCCGATCCAATGCTCTACTGCTCTATCATGTACTCTTGTTGATCTCTTCGTCATCGCTCTCGTCGAATGCGCCAATGATATCCAGTTGAACGCCGCCAGTCTTGCAGGCAGCCATTATCTCTTTCGGTACCCCATCATCCCCTGGGACGACCACCATCGTCTTGAGCTTACTATGTGTGCCGTTGACGACCTGCAGTGTGTACTCCAGCAGCTCGGTCACCTCTTCATCGGTACCAAGCTCGTTGTAGAACTCCAGCACCTCTAGGTTCGGTGGCAGACCGACGTGGTGCATTCTAGGCTTCTTGCCTGATTTGCCGAAAAGCTGATAGTCCCAGTTTAATCGCATAGACTTGACAGCCTCGAACTCTCTCATCCTCACGGGCTTCCTACCAGTGAGGGTCGGGTGGTCGATGGTGATGGTCTCAAGCGAATGTGCCTGCGACTGCAAGGCCAGGATGTAGTCGCCAAAGTTGTCCGAGCTCTCTTCCAAATCCGGGATCGGTTGCTCGAGCTGCGTCATGATGAATTCTTTGAGGCCTTCGGGGAACTCCAAAATGTCGGAAAGCGCATCGTCGTTGACGTCGCATTCGATGAGGTGGAGCTTCTGCAAAGCCGTCTCATGAGGTCGCTCAATCAGGTCGAAGCCACGGTAATCCAGCTTGGCCCTCCTGATGGTGAGCGTCTCCAGTGTCGGGTGCGCAAAAATGTGTACGTTTTCGCGCAGGTCCCAGTACGCATCATCAGGGCACTGGTAGAAGAGGCTGCAAGTTTTCAAACAGGCCAGGTCAAATGGTCCATTGAACAGCGCGCCAATGCCATGGAGTAGAGTGACTGGAACAGATACTTCGAGAGTGGCAAGATTGCTCATGGTGCTGATGGTGCGACTCAGCGCCTCGAATCGCGCCGGCGGGTGATGAGAGCCGTGGATCGGGCCATCGAGCCGCAGGTGACCGAGCTCGTGAGAGGGGTACTCGAGGCTGACATCCTGGATGGCGCTCCCGCGGCGCATGCGGCGACTCAGCGACTCGGAAAAAACGAGATGCTGCTCTGGGTTGTCGAAGCGGATTTGGCGATAGAGAATGGCGTCGGCAAGTTCGTGCCAGGCCCGACTGACGCTGCTCACGGCGCAAAGGTCGCGGCGCGACACGTTGCCCACGATCTCGAAGATTTGAAGCAAAAGCTCATCCGGTAGATGGGCAATTTTCTTTGACGCTTCGGTATTAACAGATAAACTGCGAGATTGCTGAGCGCGAGAGGTGGAAGTGGACGACGATGCGGGTTGCGGGTCGGCGGTTCCGCCCATCGTGGAATCGCGCGACATGCTGGTCGGTCCACCAGACGTCCCACGATGCTCAACCTGGGAAAAGACGGGGAGTGGAAAGAGAGTGGATCCAGGAGATGAAGTCGAATCTGACGCTGATAAGTCTGGGACAGATGGCTGATAACCTGATTAGATAAGCCAGCCTGGTTGTACTTGATTCCCTCGGCGCTGTAAGCAGAGAATGGATGGTGTGGTCCCGTTGTGGCGTAGCACTGATTATTCCACAGGTTTCATCAGCTCAGGATGTCACCAGTGCTCTTATCGATAAAAACTCACGATAACAGATAAGATCGCTCGATGTTAGGGAATTCTGCAGGTACCTTACCAGAGTAAGCTACGGATACCATTCCACAGACAGGGGATCAGTGAAGTCTCACTCGTGCGTCTGAAGGACAATTGAACGAAGGAGTCGTGGAAACAAAGGGTATGGCCAGGCCGAGGTCTTTATGCGCTCCAGGAATACAGAAACGGCTGCGATGTTGCAGTCAGAAGAGGTCGGTGTTTTATCACCGATTCAAGATAATAGTGGCCTCACAGTCACTATTCCCCGCAAGCAGAAATCAGACCACTGCCGACCTGGTCATGGGGTCTATGATGCAAACAAGCGACACATTTCCTGACATATTTGCGATCCGAACAGAGGAGGCTGGCGCTGTTTTTGACCATTTTGCCTCACGACAATGCGACACACCATCGTTTGCGGGCTGGCGCATCATGGCAGCAACATTCAACAAGCAATCCATCTACCAGAATTCGTCAGTCCTGCTCGTCTCGCGTGCCCGACCCTCTACCGCGTCTTAATGTTGGCCAAGACCAGCACGGCTGCAGAATAAAAAGTCGCAGACACAAAATAGGGAATTCCGAGTGCCGCGCCACCTAATGCAATCGCCTTAACCCACAACACCATCATCAACGGTGCTCCCAACAAAGACCCCGAAGTCTTGACCATCATGACAATGGAAAAGATGTGAGAGTCCGGATCGGCGGATTCTACCTGCTGTCTCGACGCAATAAAGGGTGATTTGAGCAACGAGAGGGTGAAAACCGGCAACGCGGAGCCGAGCGCATAGAGAAAGAGCGACGGAACCAGCATCCAGACGTGCGTCGCCACGGATATCGCCAGAGCGCCCAGAATAGACACTATGAGGCAAATGTTGGCGTAATGCATGTTCATCTGGTGGCTAGCCAGCTCTGGTGCCACGTGCCTATTCATATTGCGTCTCGACCTCAGCAGTGCTGGAATAATCACCGTCAGGAGGGTAAAGTTGACCACGGCCTTCGCAGAAAGCAGGTAGCCTGTCGAGGCAAATGTCCAGCCGTAACGCTTTGAGATGTACTGAACCAACAGCTTCGTGTCCGAGCTTGCGAGAGAGGTGAGCATGAAGCTGATGAGAAGAAGGGTCATGTTCCTCGGATGACTCGCGACGATGGCTCGCAATACTCCGAAGCGCTGGAGCACGCTCTTCAGGAGAGACGTGTCAGCATCTTGGGCCTTGAGAACGGGCGAAGATAGTAGAGGCCGTGATTGCTCATCGCCATTGCCTTCCGGGTACGAAGACGACCGAGATGAACTCTCCAACATGGAAATCGAGGGTATTGCCGCCAAGAGCAGACAAATTCCAATCCAAAACGGCAGCCAAAGTAAAAGACTCATGGTGGCCGACGCAAGAGCAGGACCGAGCAAGGCCACAACATAAGACACCGAACTTATCCAGCCAAAATAAGTCGCCCTTTACCTGCCAGTCAGCATCTTGAATTGCAGCGAGGGACCTATTACGGGCTTCACTTACCTCACGACATGGTCGTCTGTCATTCCAGACGCGATAGAGTACGTGATTGAGTTGAATACACAGTCACCACCCAGAAAAGACAAGAAGGGTGATGCAACAATAGCCTTGGTCGGCAAGGCCTGTTCGAAGTAACCGACAATGACTGCCCAAGCCAGCATGACGATCCTTGGAGCGAGATTGAGGCACAAGATGGCGCGCCGACCATATCGTTCAGCGGCGAAACCAAGCGGTATCGTCACGACGAAATCTCGGGCACACGTTAGCAACATTGTCAGATCAGCGATTCTTCTCGTGGCGCACCTCCTACGATCCAAGCCGTTTCCATGGTACCCTGAATCCAGGCCAAATGCTGTTGGACCCCATCAATCTTGCATAGACCCTCATCGATATTTCCATTTCGATCAATCACGGATGGATCGGTGGTCAGATAATGCTCGCGACAGAGTCGCCTTTCGATGACCCTGTTGAGGGGCAGCTGGTAGAGACTCGTGGCCAAGTTCACCAGCAGTACCAAGGCAAGGAGCGCGCCGATGCCTACTTTCCGCGAAGCGCGTCGAAGTTCAAAGTCCCCGGTTCTATCAGACGAACCGGGTTCTCCTTCGTGGCTCGCAGGGTTCGACATGATCCCCGGGTCGCTTGATGATGGGATCTGGGGAGGCTGTCGCGTTTGAGAACCGACTGACTGACTTGGACTCAGGTGAGCCCCGACTGGTTGGCACCGGTGTCAGATACCGATGACTAAGCCAGCCGTTCATCCCACTGAGACAGAGATCATACAACGTTGCAAGGAGGAAGCATGTAGTTGGTCACGACAAGGCGACGCCGGTCAGCTAATGATTAAGCCTAAATTAAAGATCCAATTCCTGTAGAGACATTTCCCGTCTCTTCTTCATGGATAAGCATGGACGTCTCACCAGCAGTGCGTGCGGCCGAGTCCCCAATTCGGTACCGCCGAAGTGCAAAAATGAGGATGGGCAACCTACCTAGCCCGGGAAATTCAAGCAACTCTCTTTACATGAATCGATCAGCCTCTAACTAATAATAGAGTAAGTTTCGAAGGCGATTCTCACTTAAATGGATGCCAAAGGAGTTGACGGCGGCGACATTCATTTTCCAGAGGCCGCCGCTCTCTTGCTTTTCCCTACGACAAGCCTACCTAGCGATTTGAAGGGGCTGTTCAGTATCCCAAATTAGACTTGTGTTGAGTATTTTCCAAGACAACAGCCCAATAGCCCGGATTCTAGAGACACTTCGCCATGATGTGACATCACTAGCTGGCACAGACTTGTGAGCCAGAAGACATCTACAGATTTTGTCGTCCGATGCGCAGCCACCACAATATCGCAACCCTGCGATAGCCCTGCGCTGCCAAGCATGGATTGTAGGCCACTCTGTCGGCATCTCCTGACGCCTCTCCACTCTCCCGCCGCCAGGTGACCCTACTCAGGCTACACGCGCCGAGTCTGTCGACCAACACTCAAGATGCAGGGGTTGGCATCCTTTAAAGCATCGCCGCCCCTAATCATGAAAATCGTGCAACCACCTTGGCGTGTTCACCCAGACGTTCCTGATCACGCGTCGAAATACCAAGCAGCAAGCATCACAAAATGACCTCACTTCTTGATCTCCCCCGGGAGTTGGTGTACTCCATCCTCTCCTACTTCTCAGTCCCCAACCCGGGACCATATCGATTCCGATTCGAAGATGTCGAGCCAGCTTTCAAGGTCGGACAGCTGCGGGAAGGATTGGCGGTCTTGGCTAAGCTGTGCCGCACAAGCTCGGTACTTCGCGAGTTGACGGAACCGCTCCTCTACGACTTCGTCTTCATTCCTGGCGCAACCGCGGCACCCCTAGCATCTCTTCTGAGGTGTTGGGCATCTCGGCCTCATTGTGCTAGGTACACGAAACGGCTCACCATCGAGACAAGATGGGTACCGGGATGGACGCCTCCTCAGCCCATATGTCAAGAAGACGTCGAAATGGTCTCCAGAATGGCCAAGCAGATGGGGTTATACGTACGCGAGGGCTGGGAAGAGTACAACTGGAACACGGACATCTTCATCGAGTTGGCCATGCTCCGCGCGCAGAACGTCCGGCACGTGGAGTTGGAATTCCACCAGCTGAAAGGCATCTGCCGGCCGTCGTTTGAAGGTCTCCTTCCCGAGCACGGAGACACGACGCACATACGGCTCGAAAAGCTCGAGCACCTCTACCTCGTCAAGTCCGGCTGGCGCATATCCGACCTCGATCACGTCCTGGACCGCGCGCCGAGCCTCAACAAACTCCGGCTTTTCGTATGCGACTTCAAATACCCCAGCACGTCGCTGCCGACCAACCTGTCCGATCTGTGCATCCTCCGCTGCCCCATCACCCCCTCGCGTCTGATATCCATCATTCAACAGATGGAGAGACTGAGTCGACTGGAGTTCACTGTATGGCGCGGCCAGCCTGAGGACCTTGCCAAAATCGTCGCTGCTTTATCAAAGCACTCCGCCACACTCAAGAGCCTCACAGTTTGTTTCGGTTGGAACCCGAGATCCGGTGCTTCAAGAGTGAAAGCGCCCCTGGAGACACTCACCAACCTCCAGTCCCTCACTACGGATGTGCGCAGCTTTGGCTTGGGGCCGACGGGGCTGGTGCAGTCACTGCCACCCGCTTTGCAGAGGTTGCGTCTCATCAGGTCGCCAGAGACGACGGAAGAAGACATTCAGACATTTGCCTACGAGTTGCAGGAAGCCAAACGATGGGGGCATGAAGACCTCACTGTCACGTCTTCTGGACCGAAATACTGGGAGGATGTTGATGGCAAGCATGACACTGCTTTCCAATGCAAGTCTGTGTTTCTGAGAGCCTGAGAAGACATATCTACAGCGGCGCGGCTTTGGGAGGTCAAACAGCAGAGGGATACACAATATTATGACACAGCGACACGCATCTTTCATTACCTAGTTGTTGACATTAGAGCAAGCGCTTTCAATCGGATCTAAATTCGTGAGTGCAGGACATATGAAGCAGTATAATTCATCCACACAAACGCCGAGTAACATTGAACCAAACAGACCATACCAAGATGTACTTTGGTGATAACCCCTATTCATGCGTCCATAATATCGACCAGTATCGTTACCTGTGTTTTCAGTCAGTCAGCATGAAGAACCACCTTTACTTACCTTGGCTTTCGGGACCTTGGCCTCCCCATGTCTGCTTATTGTGTCCCTGGTCCTGCTGGCTGCGACGTGCCGCTTCCCTCTCCTGTCCGATGACGCCTGGGGTGGTGCGAAGCAGAGCCCGACCGGCACCAGGGATTGTCTGTCCCACGGCGCCGAGAGGGTTGTTGCTACTCCTAAAGGGGCCGGAAGACGGTCGCGGGAAAAATCGCATGTTCCTGTAAGGGTTGACGTTCCTTGTGCCTGCACCCCAGATCAAGCTGTGAAGGTAAGGGTTGAAACGCGTCAGTTGAATGGGCTCGGTCGGTTCGGCGACACGTCGGCTTCCTGCCTCTTTGATGGCTTCCGCGTTTTCCTCAGCCGGTTCATCCACAACGGTCGGAGGGTGGCTTTCGATTTCCAGCTTGTCGAGAAACTTGTAGATGTTTCGTTCCAGAATGGCTCGATGTCGGGCCTGCTCCTCGGGTGTCTGCCTGCGCTCCACCAAGGGCTGGTCTCTGGAGCTGATAATCTTCCTCGAACCTGAGCCAGAAGCCGGAGAGCTTTTTGCATTCTGTTTCTGCTTCTGCTCGGGTAGTCTTTCCTGCCGCTTGCTGACGCGAGGCTGACGCACGACGGGAAGCGTTCCGAACCCCGACCGGATTGATTCCGGATACAAGGCGAAAGGTATCGCAACACGTGCGTCGGCATAACGGCCCAATTTGCAGTTCGAGTCATCTTGCCTGCAAGGGCCGCAAGGTTCGGGAAGCATCTGCTTTTGGTACTCGAAGCCTTCCCATGATGGGCACAATAAATCAGGAGTCTTGGCCGCCGGGGGAACGATACCAGTACTCCGTTTGCAAGAGAGCCAAAGTGAGCAATAGTCGTAGGTATCACGTCCCGGCTGTTTGTCGGTGATATGACCCGAGTTGGGGCATAGGATTCTGTTAATGTGACCGTCATCTCTCCTCTCGCACTCCCATGTGCGACAAGGACAGACGTTGTAGATCCTGGTTCCCCTGCACATTGTGTGATAAACTTGAGTTAAGGGCGGATAATGAAGTTGCTGGTTGCGCGATAAGCGGACGATGACAGTTCTTGGTTGGTGTGGTGGTGCTAAATCTGATTGGAATCATTCGAGATGAGTAGTGTATAACGTCGGTTCACGGGTATTTGTATCAATTTCGCGTCATAGGGAGTGCCATAGCCTGAAGACTTTTTGTTTGAGAACAACATCATGTAGGAACCGAGATCAAGATGCCGCTGTTTAATGTTCCCAATTTGACAATTGTATTGTTGTTCAAACACAACAGCCGCCTTCGTCCCGGGCGGCCTCATCCTTTGTCGTGAGGTAAGATAATAACAGACAGTTTCTTTATACAAGAGAATGTTCGATCCCAGGACAAAATAACCTTCACGGCAGGTAGTGATCTGTGTTGTCCGCCAGTCATATTTTGCAAGGGACCGACGTTCTGACTTGCTTCAATGAACATGCATCGCAAGAATATCAATTCAAAACCTGATGTGAATCGTCTACGATATATCGTGTCAGCCATTGAAATGGAAACAAACTGTCGCGTTCAGTACCTTTCATCAGTGCTCAACAGCTAGGGCCTCCCATGCCCTGACTTTTCTCTCCGCGGGCTTTTCTGCCGAGACGTGCTCGGAGCACATCAGTCTTCCGAAGTTTTATAAACTGGTGATATTACTTCACTTGTTTGAAATGGCTGTACGGTGGCCTGGCTGTAGCCGAGAAGACTGCGTAGGTCGGGGACCTTGTTAAACTCCATTGGGTTCAGGCATCCAGCTTAGAAGTAAAAGAGAGGAAGATGGAAACAATGGCACGTAAACCTACTGCTGAATGCATAGGCAATACTAGCAGAGCTCGAAGCAGGGGTAAATCAAGATTATTGTGAAATTCAAAGTTATGAGCAATGCTGGGCAGGCCGGCTTGCCAATGAACGTAGCTGTAATACTGAATCCTAGAAATATCTCACAATCCAACACCAGACGCCATCGTCAAAAGAGTGAGCTATAGCAAAAGATGGGGAAACCAAACGAGTTCGCTCTTGTATACTCCCAAATCCCGACTCTACCACACTAAATGCATCTTGCCAACTTCGAGCGAAGACTCTCTCTACCTCTAAACGCCTCATAGCATCTATATGCTGTTGTGAGGATATGAACATCGTCAACATTGTCGTCTAACATCATGGACTCTTCATAGTGTATGTTTTCGTATGCTTGACTAGCACAGTTCTCTGTTCGTTTCCGAAGGTGAAGCTCCTGGAGTGGCAATGACCTCTGGCGTGGTGGCCCCAGAGTCGAGTTTATCGTACTCGGTCGAGTCAGCGCTTCTCTCTGACTTGGAATCCTCATGAAACTCCGGTGCTGGTTCTTCGTTGCTCTTCGCCTTCTTCTCTCCAAGATCACTCTTCTGAGCTCCGCCTCCGTCGACTTTCTCGTCCTGTTCCACGGGAATGGCTTTTTCGGCGTTTCTGACCTGCTCTTCGGGGTCTTGCTTCTCACGCTCGCCGCCGGCGTTCGCTTGGGCATTGTCGAGATCAGCTTCGCCTTTCTTGCCCATGCCTCCCTCGGGTAGCTCTCCTCCCTCCATGACCACGCGAAGCTGGAGATCCTCGTCCATGGAGTAAACGCGCACACCGATGATGCACACGGCATTCCACGGGTCGGGAAGACCCTCCTCCTCGGACTCATAGCGCTCATCGTGGGTCTTAGGAGGTCCGGCGGGAGTGGTACGGGGCTTCCGAACCATGTCGTCACTGCTGTAGAGCTCTTCCCAATCCTCGACGGGCGAGTCCGAGGAGTCGCCATCGGAATCGTAAGTCTTGGCTGCCGGTTGAGGGGCAGGTGCAGGTGCAGGCTCAGAGCTCTTATCGGACGTTTCCTTAGACTCGTCCTTGGCCTCTGCTTCCGCATCGTTCTTGGAGTTACCTTTAGCCTCTGCCTTGGTTTCGTCTGTCGATTTGTCTGACGAGTCGGTATTGGTATTGTCCTTGTACGCCCCATCCGAAGTCTTCTCTGTCGTCGCGGCATCCGTCTTGTTGTCCCCGACCTCAGGTGCAGGTTGCGCGCTCTTTCCAGCAGGGTCAACTTCGGTTTGCACCGCTTGATCCTTGAGCCTCGCCGCCTCGACCTTCTTGGTTTCTTCTTCCTTCGCCTTCGTTTCCTCCTCGGCCTTCTTGGCTTCAGTTTCGGCCTTTTCCTTGGCCTCAGATGCGGCCTTGGCGATCCTGCGCTCCCGCTTTTCGGCGTTCTTCTTATTTTGCTTCTTGGATACCTCCCGGTTCTTGTGGCGCCTCTCCCAGAGTTTGCGACGCTCGGTCTGGCGAGATTCGGACGCTCTCTGTTGCTCTTTTACTTTCCTCAGCCTGGCGACCTCTTCGAGATGGGCTGTGCCTTTGCTGTGCGCCAAGTCGTATGCGGCGCCAACCTGGGCCAGTTTGTCGTTTTCAACGCGTCTACGGCATTCCCGCTTGACAACATCTTCCACGGATGGTAGACTACTGTCCCGCTCACCAGTGACGCTCATGAAGATGCTATACTCGCCAGCAGGCATGTCGGGCAGCTCGATGGAGACAGATCGGTCCATGAGGTAGTTGCCATGGCTGCGGACGATGTAGTCTTCGGCACTGGGGCGACTGCGCTCGTGGATGCGGAAGTGAATGCGGAAGGTGTACTGACCCTGGAGCCCCTTGAAATATCTGCCATCAAGTTGCGACAGCACCAGAACAAGTGGGCCATTCTTGGATAGGTTGATCTGAAACTTCTCGTTGAACTGGGACTTCCAAGGGACTTCAACGCCGATCCATCGCTGAGTGCTCCGCCAAGCAGGGTCCCGGAAGAGTCTCGTTCTGTCGAGGTGCTGATACTTGCGAAGGAAGTCTTCGTAGTTGATCCAAAAGACGGAGTCGTTCCCAAAGTGATGGCCGAGTTCTTCTTGAACCTCAGTTGTCCATTCCTTGGACCCGTCGGACCAGGCACCCTCCCAAAGACCCTTACGAATCTTGCCCCATGGGTTTCTGTCCGCAGTTAGCCTAGCCGTCACGACGTCAACATCGACTGGAAGGTCTCACCTCAACTTGATCAGGCGCTCGCCGCACTTAAGGGTCCTCGCTTCCATGACGACGTACGCGTGTCCTTCAGATATGCCGTCTCTTTCGCCGTAGCCACCGTCGAGGAGGCCAGTAGAGCAACCGAAGAGAAACTCCTCGTTGACCTTGGAGAGCTCATTGTCCCAAAAGCCCTCGGTGTCGAGAATGTCTGAGGTAAGCAACTCGGTGGTAACACCGCCCGTGAGATCTTCCAGCCCTTCGCCAATCCAGCCACCAGCGAGGGACGCGTAATCGCCGTGGGCTTTAGCGTAGGCCTTCTCGAGCAAAGGCACCCACGTTTCGTTCTGGTCCTTACACTGAGCGAAGAAAAGGGCCTTTGAGCCAGTCTGGTAGGTCTTGCGATAGACTCGCTCGACATCCTCGCGATCAATCTGCTGCAGGAGGTCTCGCTGCATGCTGGGGGAGTCCCAGCAGGGAGACTTTAGGTACAGCTTGTCATCAATGATGGAGTAGATCCACTCGCCGTCTCGGTAAAAGACGAAGCCATAGATGCCGATGCGAGTATCGTAGGCGACGCAAATGCGCTCCATCCCGCCGTCGACGTTGGCAAGCGCAGTCAAGCTAGCCATCAACCAACAGTCGCCGAGGCTACCCTGCTTGACGTCGCCGCCATTGAGGTTCTTCATGAAGGTGGGCTTCTCGAAGATCTCGTGGATGCGCTTAACAGCCTTTGGGACGGAGGCGCTGGGGTTGGAGAGGGTAGTTCTGGAGAGCTGCCACTTTGTCGACCCCAAAGTGTTCAGGCAGAAGCCCTTCTCCCATTTGAGGTCCCAATCCTAATCAAGTCAGCCCGCATTCTGACGCCTATGTACGGCATGGCGTGTCACTCACCAAATCCCAGCCAGGATCGCGGTAGCGCATATTGACTCTCCTGCACTCCTGAATGATTTTGTTCACCTTTCGGCGACATTCCTCGACAGCTCGTTCGTATCCTACAGCCAGCAGCTCGTTCGGCTTGTCTGAGCTGGACGGAGGCAAAACTGGGTCGAAGGGGAGCACGGCCAAAGCCTTGTTGAACTTTTTATTCTGAAACTTCTTCCAGATACGGTTGATGGACTGCTGGGGAGGCGTCTTCTTCTTCTTGATCTTCTTCTTTTCGTTGTTGTTGCTCGAGGCAGGGGCCGGCCGCGGACGGCGGTAGTCCTCAGATTCCTCGGAGGAGCTGTATCCGTGCATATTGGTCAATGGTATCGCTGGGAGCTCGACGAGAAAGACGAAGGACTTAATTGAAGTTGGACAACGGGGGTCGCATTAATGGAGACGAGGAGCGGTCTCGAAATATGTATAGGAACCGGCAGGGAGGTCGTCTCTCTATGATAAGGACAGTGTGAGGTTACAAGACAAATTCGAACAAGGTTGGGACCGAAGACGCAAAGAACAGCCAAAGGTCCAAGCACGGACGGCCGACTCAGGGACGAGAGAAGCTGGAGGGATGAAGACGGTAATTCTTGAGAAGACGCTGGCTCACGAGTCGTGATGCGGTAGAAAGGGGGTTATAAGGCGAACCAGATCGAGGAAGATGGGGTGTGATGGGATGGCGAGCAAGGAGGGATCACGTTCTGCACATCAGACCAAGAGCACCCGTACGAGTAGCGGTAGCAGCCTCACGGGCTTGGCTGGACGATCTTGCAAACACGACTCAAGCCGGGGTGCGGCCTCCATGGCGTTGACGCACCTCGGAACAGCGGAGAATCAAGGCCACACACCGCAACGAGGCGGGAAACGATCGAGTCGAAAGCCAGGATCTCACGCCCTAAGAAGAAGCATTTGGGGGGGGGAGAGAGGCGGCGCATCCGTATCAAGCACGCCAGGGGCGGCGCATGACGAGCCATTGAGTGGTTTGCGCCATTGTATCGAAAAAGTATTGTGGTCCACGTTGCGAACCTAGATGTAGTCTAGACGATGTGGTCGAGATAGGTCCGTATCGATGAATGGATGGGATTGGTAGCAGGTTGAAGCGTGGGCTTGCCGAGGGCGAAGTGGAAGCGAAGCCGGGGATGGGGAGCGGAACATGGGTGGTGGGGCAGGGGTCCTTCTTGGCGTTGGAGCCGGTCGATTGAGCAGGGACGATGAAGCGGTTCCGAAAACGTTCCAGAGTCTTGGTGGGGTTTTTTTCTTTCTTCTTTTTGGCGTCGGCAGGACAGATGGGAAGAGATGAGTGTGTGTCTCGGTCGAAAAACCAAGAGATCGGAGGCTGACCGAAAGGCTGCTGACAGAGACAGGCAGGAGACATGGCATCAGACCGGACGTGAAGAAAGCGCGGAGCCCCAGGTGTCACGACATTATTACTACTAGGTAGGTAGGCAGGTGCCTATCAGGCACTGTCGGCACTGGGGGTCTCGACGCCTTTGCAAGCATAGGTAACCTAATAACCTGTCTAGGTAGGTAGGCACCTGAGTAGACACGCCATTTGCCACTGTCTCCGTAGACACTCGCGGTATCGATGCAGCTTGTGGCTTGTGTGGGGAAGAAGTAGTTCGGCAAATGTGAAGATGCTGTTCCTGCTTCTCTGTCGATAAGGCACCTGAGAAAGGTAGGTTCCTTGGCCTGTCAGCAGAGGTACCTTGGACACCCCTCGATAATGCCATCTCAGGCCAGGCGCCACTGAGCGGCGGCCTCTTGGTGATGGACTTTCTGTTTCGGAGAAAATGGTTACTTCAGGGTCCAGCCAAGTGCTTACCATGAAGAGACCATCTCATTGGCTCAATTGAGCCGATAAGACACACCGAACGAGGCGGTTTGAGTTTGCCGGTTCGCTATCCGTCGTGATGGAAGGACGGGAGGCTCTTCCTTCCTTCTGTCCCCCTTTTTTCCCCGTCTGTTGATCGTGCTAACGTAAACAGCAAATCGGCCAGCACCTTCGTTATTAGAGAGTAAATTTTGCATTCTTATCAGGGGTGAAGAGGGCAGGTATTTTTCAGCACCTGGAAACATCAAAGCAAGCCACGATAGACTCCCGTCGTGCGTGCTCGGATCCGGCCCCACGTCAATTACGGCTTCAAGAAACATCCGGGTTGGTCCTGCCGAGCTTGTGGTTGTGTCGGTGCTTACTTGTATCCACGCGGGACTGACTGACGAGAACTACCTAACTGACGGTCCACCTCCAGAGCCAGTGACATGCCTGCCAACGGGGAGCATCTCTACCCACCCTTCTTTTGTGGGCGGCTTTGCACCCCTGACAGAGTGTAGATTATCGATAGGTAGCTCAACGGCCTGGTCTGGTGCCTACATACGATTAGTCGAGTGCGTGCTGTACGCCAACAGTATCTGCACCGAGTACTACTCCGTACAGTACAGTACTACTTGATACCTGACTCTAGTCGGCCATTCACCAAGTGAAGGTATTCAGAACACTGTCAGCCATACGCAGGCCTCCCAGCCTCCATCAACCTTCGGCCCTTTGGACACCCTCGCGACACTGCCGCTTAGCTTCTTCTTGTGATGATGTACTCTTAAGTAGACACTTCACAGCGGCCGCTGCGAACACTTCAAGATTTCAGGCTCCGACTACCGCCGAATGAGGCTCAGCTTCAGCCGCACGTCGTGCCATGATGGTGGCAGTTACGCGCCGTGGCCGAGTAATCGCTACAGCCTGCATATTAAGCAAGGAAAAGAACATCACCAGGGCCTCAACGTATCACGCGATCGACGTATTGTTTCTGACACCCATCTGCACGGCACTTTGCATACTGGGCATTTACCTGGGTCTTCCCTCCTTCATTCCCCAGCGGCAGGCTTGACAGCTTTATGGACACGACCCCGAGATCCATCAAGAAACGTCGCCGCGACAACCCCACGAAAACTCAGCCCCGGCATGCGCCTCTGCCTACCGCATCTGGCTTGGGAGGCCGCTCAAGTGCTGATGCTCGACGACCCCAAAATTCGGGGACGTCAAAGCAGCAACGGTTCGCCTGCTTCTCCTTCGCCCCCACGTACTTGGTTTCCTATGGTAATCGCATTCGCTGTTGTGTGCCTGTACGAGAACACCAAAATAGCATGGCCTCTGACACGACATCACTTGACGTCCTATGGGAGCTGCATGATGAGAAAGAAACCAAGTCAGCCGACGCGTCCCATAACTGGCAGCCTGCTTTGCCGTCAGCATCTAGAGCATCCATCCTGGCAAACACAGGACCATCTCCGAGCCAGCTATCATCTTTGCTTCGTCATCTATTCTCAGCCTCAGAGAAATTCCTTCGACGACACGCCTCCTTCTTCTCTGACTGGCCTGGGTTGCTACGGAACAAACGAGGCAATGTTGCATGTGCGTCAAGCCATTGTCGGCTTTCCGCCACTCCCATTCTTGCCCGCTGTAGTGCCCGATCACTATCGCGACCCAAAAGGGCAACGATGCATTGCATTGGTGCGCACTGTGGGCAACGTGGTTCAACGTTGAGCGTGTTGTTCGGAATGCCCTCCCGTCCTTTACAGAAGACGGCGGCCAATCATCAAACCAGACTGGCTGTGAGTGGAAGCCTCCCCTTTTACGCAGTACGCGACAACAGTATGCTTGGACCCCGATGGCGGACTCAATCGTGTCGCTTCCGAAATGGCCACAACGGAGCCGACATGACGGGAAACGCTCTTCTACACTTTACTGCGTAGTTGTTGCGACTGATTCAATACTCATGTCGTCCCACAACACCAATCGAGTCGGTGTGGATGGACCCTGATTGTCTCGCCATCAGAAACGCGCCAGTGGCGAAGCGGCCCATTCCCCGAGTCCGACCGGCCGGACTGTACGGATACATATCCCATCATTGTCGAGCCTCAATTACTGTACAATGACTCAGTGCTTCCAGGTATTCTGCCATGAAAACACAAAGCGATATGCTACACTGGCTGGCCAGGGCCCAACTCCTTGGGTGCCTTGTTGGGTCGAGGTCTAGAACGACCAGCCCCGTATCGGACCCTGTCCGTTGGCTCACCGACTTCACCGCATGTCTTCCGGTGCCGTAACTTCCGCCATTGAGACGCTCGGCCTCGGCATGTGATCAGGATCTGCTGAACTCCCCATGCAAATTCCAGCTCCTTGTTTTATTATATTTTGGGAGAATGTTTGCTCGCTGTTCGCCCATGCGCCTGTGTCTGCTACCTTACCTGCTGGCAATCACGGTCCAGGCCTAGGTAAAGCTCGGTGAGATGGCTCTCCCCTGGCCGACAGCGGGGGCCGACCGCCCCCGGGCCACGCGCTTATTCCAGCCATAGAGACGGACGTCGGTGAGATTCTTTCTGGCCTTACAACTTTCACCAATGCTGTAACTGCTAAGACAGTCTGAATTTCCATCGACTTGCTCTGAACAGCTTAGAGCATTGGATGGCGACTCAATGGCGCCGGGTTGCAACCAGGCTCACTAAACCCCAAGGCCAGTTGAGTGTACGCCGAGAACATCGTGTCTGGCAGAAATATTTAGCTCGCATGATCACGGTTACGGTGCATTAAAAACAGCAAGGGATACCTTTGGCGCTCTTCGACTTTTTTTCGTCATTTAATCTCTAATTTGATTCCACTACTGGCCATGTATTGGCGGCTCGATTCCAACACCTACCTCTATGGGAGGTGGAAGTAAATATGCGACATTCCGAGCTAAGTGATTATGAGCTCTTTGCGACATGACGTAGCTTTCCATCTCTGTTATATCGTGATACTAAGTAACTCTGCGAGATAGTGAGTCGAAGCCAGTTTCAGACACACATCAACTTCTTCGTCCACCGCATGACCCGTTCCTTGAATCCACTGAACATCTAAACCGGACCAGCAAAGCCATACTATTGTGAATGAACCGAGTTCCAAGTAGGAGTCTGGCTACTATTTGCCTCTTTTGTTGGCCAGGCCCTCGCCAACTTAGTCTAAGTTGACGAAACTTCCGTACGATAGGCTGATGGAGATGACATGGCCTCTTGACAATGTGTTGCCTGGCGGGCGAATATCTTTCCATGGTGAACATGCATTTGTCTAGATTACTACCAATAGCAGTCTAGCGGAGAAACGGAGCTCTGCTCTTTTTCAGACGGAAACCATCCCTTTATCCTTCTAATCGACCTGGATAATGCAGTGGACAGCACGCTTATGCTTATGCGGATGCAAGTAGCAGCTATGACAGGGTCATGAAGATGGCGGCGGCTTCGCATATCAGCCTTTAGCCCTCCCGATCATTGACGAAGGCGCCTTTCGCAGTACTTTGCGAGTCGATGGCGCCGTAGCTGGGCCCATCAGAAGGACCCAGAGCTTCCTCCTCGGCAGGGACACGGCTTGCCCTCTCTTGGATCTTTCGGTCCATCCTGGCGCGCCATGGACGGTAAATCACAACTGAACCGAGACCTACTATCACGAAGAGCCCGCAGATGCTGCCTCCGATGATGTCGAAGTGCTCACCGATGGCGTCGACGCCATCCCAGAAGCTCCCCTCGGGGGAGGCCACATTCTGAATGAGGGAGAGAACCTGGATAATTCCGATGAAGGCGGAGACAAGTACAGTAATGCCGGTCAAGACGATGGAGTAGTACAGTATGGCGACGCGGTCTCGGGCAAAGGCCTTGGAGGTGTAGAGAGCCATCATCAGAGCACCATCGGTGGTGTCCAGGAGGCACATGCCGGCTGTCATTGTCAGCGAATTGAATTTGAGGGAAGTTTCGGGTCGCACTTACCGGTGAAGAGAACGGGAAAGATGAGAATGAGCCATATGCTCGTCCCCTGCGCACCATGCAAGCTGGACAGCCCCAAGATGGCGATTTCTGAGCTGGTATCGAAGCCCAACCCGAACAAGATACCCAGCGGGAACATCTTCCACGGACGGTCGACCACTCGGAAGACCTTGCGAAAGACGCCGGCCAAGAAACCCTCGCCTTCGAGCTTCAGGTCTGTTGCGGCATCGTTCTCGTCGTCTTCGGGAATCTCCCCGGTCAATGCCCGTCTGCGTTCCTGGTCGAGGACGACGCCGAGTCTGCGGATAAGCTTGTAGAGAACCCAACCGTTGCCGGCACAGAGAATGAGGAGAAAGGCGGCGCTGACGCTGGTTCCGACAATGTTTCCCACCCTCGTGAACCCGTCGAAACGATCTCTGAGGGCGCCGCTCGTCGCAGCCACAACGACACAGGTCACGATGACGATGGTGCTGTGGCCCAGCGAGAAGAACGTCCCCACGGTGACTGGTCGTTGGCCGCTGGCAATGAGGCGGCGGGTCATGAGATCGATGGCGGAGATGTGATCGGCATCGAGGGCATGACGAAGACCGAGGACGTAGGAGAGCGCGGCGGGAGAGATCAGTGCAGGGTGGAAATGAAGAATGATGCCGGCGATGATCCAGATTGTCACGTTGATCAGCACAAGAAGGGTGATGATGCGAATGGTCGCGGGGGGTATGCCGCGGAGGAAGGGTGGCGTTGGCAGCGAGGGAAACGGGACGCTGAAGCGTGCCATTTTGCGATGCGATGCGATGGAGTGATCCGGATGAGCAAGAGTTTGTCAGGTCTGAATCCAAGGCTGCGGGTTCTTTAAGACATGAGAGAAGAAGAGGTTCATTGACTCTGCAGGTTCACGAGATCGACCGTGACCTCCAGCCGGCGGGAAGCGGCGTCTCAGCGGCGTGCCCTACGGCCGGCAGCTCTATCCATCATCCTTGACATACTAGACAGTTTACAGCACGACAGCGCAAAGAGCTAGGCCAGAAACCGTCGTATGCGCAAGTTATCAGCGACGGCTGGCAGACGACTCGGGGGAGAGATGACCAGGACCCCTCAACCCCTCCCCTCAAGGCCGTTTTCTTATCTTATCGGCGAGAATCTGAAAGTGCTGCCTGTGCGGGGGGGTCGTGTGGATCTCGAGGTGCCGCTCCGAGCCGTCGGCCGCCGTCGGCCACGGTCCGGAACTTGGCTGCTGGATTGCGGCCTTTCACGGCTTCTGGAAGACTTGAGGATTTTCAGTGAAAAAATCTTTAAATGCCATGTGGCTGGGAACGCTGTGATGTCTGCAGGGCTGTCTCATCCCATGATGATGTGGCTACTCGGGAATTCGTCAGAGCGCCTTGTTCAGTCTACAAGCCGAAACGTCGCGCAAGTATCAATCTGCACACGTTCCTATTTGGATTCGAAAGTTCCAGATATTTTGTTTCGAAAGAACTAGACGATGTACAAGACTATACATGAAATCCCAAAAATTCCCAAAAAGTACAGATTACCGAGACCTGTCGATAACACGTCACATCCTGATACTGAATGAATGCAACAACTCTGCCCGACTTTCGTACCCAGACTACCTCGTATCATGAGAAAGCAATGCGATGCCGTCCCCTTAAGCCACAGTCATCCTCTTCAAAAAAACTGTCAAAGTCATTCGAGCACCTAGCTCCGACCCGGAGGTGTGTGTGATGCAGCATGGTCGTGATGGCGTTTCTGGGCCTAATCCAATTCTCCCCTGCCAACTCATATTGCCCCCCTTCTTCTGTCCCTATGGTAGATTTCCATCGGGCTCTTGTTCATGATACGACGGACATTCTTCGTTTCGTAACCTCGTTCGTCATGGCGTCAATCGTCGTAGTCAACTGCATCCGCCCTTTTTCTCGTACCAGCGTTACAGATCGAACGTCACCCGCTTCACACCTGCCGACTCTCAGCAAAAAGCCCCCTAACGCAGCGACTCGGTTGCCTGACTTGAAGCTCTCTTCCTCTTGCTCCCGTAGAAAGCATATGTAGAATCGTCTTCGCCCTCGGAATCCACTTCCTTGGTTTTGCCAGCCGTAAAGATCTGGGAAATGATGTCAGCATAGCAGCTAAACCGCGAATACCCGGAAACACCATGGCCCAAACGTGACGAGAACGCCATGCTGAGATAAAGCTTACGAAGTTGAAGGTCGATGCGGCGACTGCCAAAACCAGCAGTACAATGACCACCATGAGCATGCCACCCAGCCCATCCGTGTTGGCAAACATTCTCAACATTTTGGCGGGCTTAGTAATTAGGGTGTGTATTGCGCAGCAGAGCGACGGGTTCGGCTCTGGTCGTACAGTCGATCGGGCTGGAATGCGTTTCCTGTCTCGGGCTCCCTGCGACGTTCCTCAATGTCGGTCACTATCGTCGACGAGCTTCCCCGCGTTGGCGACAAGTGACGATGGTGTTAAATATGCTTCTGGAACACTCGGACAATAGGGGGTAGACAAAATTTCAAGGGCGAGACTTCCGGCAAGAAGCTTGAAGTAAAATAGTCATTTAGAGCATGGGACACGCTTCCAGCATGAATCGCGGGGTCAAGCAGGGTGAGCCATGCACTAATTATGGTGTTGTATGAAAAGCAAGAATAAAATAAAGTAGCAGTTTACGAACAGATCAAGATCTGAAAAGGACCAGCGTGATCAGAGAGGTCAGCGTCGGCAATAGAACCAACAAGGCGTGGTTCGGCGCCTTATAGGACGCTTCGCAACGGTCATACCCCCTTTCCGAAATCCGTCACATCGCAAGACCTTGCCAAGAACAAACCATTCTTTCTTCAGCGTGTAGACTGTTCCCTGTTCAGCCCAAATGGCCGTTTGCCTCAGCCGCTCACCAGCGACACGTGGATTTCGCTGCCCGTCCACCACTCACACGCTCCCTCACGTATGATCCTGTGCCCCCAAAGTCCGTGCCGGGATTCCTAGCCATTGGGTGGGCATCGGAAACGAGCAGCGCCCGGGGGAGGAGGGTGGGTGCTGGATGCGGAGGTGGGGAAAATAGCGACTCACCCGAGTCCGTTCGTTTCGAAGGGAACGTTGGGAGAGCTCAGGTGACGGAGGGAGAGACGTTATCTGGTAATCAGAGCAGAAGTTTGATGTCAGATCCGGGTCTTAACAGGAGCAGAGTCTCGTTCGGGCCAAACCCCAAGAACAGGGAACGATGATCCAGGCAGAGCTTCGTGCCCTTTGGAACAGCCCTTTCTCCCACTCTTCGGATTGCCATGTATCGAGACTGCATTGTGCATGCTGCGGGTGAGCTGCTTTTATCGAAGCACTGCGGAGAAGAGGCGACACAGCACCAGCAAGGGGGCATGTCAAGGGTGGCCGAGGTCAGCAGCGGCGTCCAATTGCTGCCGAGTTGAGAGTCGGACTTTATTGCAAAAGTGCGAAAACAGACGGTGTCAAAGGGCCAGGGAAAAGTCGCAAACTTGGCTGGGTTGACAAAACGTGGACTGAGCTGGTTGGTGTGTGACGACCTCGGCAGTGAATGAAGGGCACAATGGGATCCAGTTGGTGTAACACACGTTCAATCATCAGACGCAGTGTTTTCTGAGTGGTCGAATAAGTGTGTGTATCTTCATTAATTAACTGTATATGTCGTTATCGTGATTGTAGGTAGGCCATCTCACCATCCAGGCCATCGGGAGTGACAGCGCTTGTCGACATCAGGCCTCTCGTCAGTCCTGCAGCATTCCAACCGTGTTTTGCCCTTTTCTTCATCCGATGAAGCCGTATTTCTAATCCTATAAAAAAAAAACGCCAAGAGAGCAAGACGCTTGCCCAAAGCGCCGCGCAGAACTTTTGAAACTTTTTGCGCCAAACAACGCCCGTCTTTTTTCCTCGGGCCACAGTGAAGAAAACACACGAGGTGTGTTTGTGGATGTGGAAGAGGTGAGGCCCAGTCACTGGAATGATGATTTGATCAACAAACCCGACCGCAATCTCACCTCGTTTCCTCATGTTCTGTGCGCAATGTCCCAACAAAACAGCTTGCAATTAAAATAATTGAAACATCGCTGAATGCGACCGGCAAGCACTGATGACGAGACGTACGGGTACTAGGCCCTTTTCGGGTATCTCAGCTCCAGCTCACATCAGCTCAACTCGACTCGTCCGCCCACAGCGCCTTGACCTCGAGAGCCTCGTCGCGGATGAGCGCCCAGGTGTCCCGGACGTAATCGCGCATCTCAATGAGCAGCATCACGGCATAGGCCGCCGTCATCATGGCGAGACAGTAAAACGCCTGCAGTGGTGAATGTCGTCAGCTCCTGCCCGTTCTTGTGGTGGTTTGGTGTCCCAATGCACCATCATGGGATGATGTGTTTCGGGTGCAATGATGTCAGAAACTTACCGATGACACTCCCAAATCTCCCCATCTCACGAGCGCGAGCTCACCGAGCGCGTAGATTCCCTCGACGCCCGAGACGTCGCCGACCACCGATGTGCCGTAAACTGCCCTCAGCTCCTCGACGCTGCGCAAGGCTTCCGGCACGCTCTGGAAGCCGCAGTACAGCAGACCCAGGGCGAGAGGCAGAGGCAGCGCGTAGTACGCCCACGATAGACTGGCGACGACGCCCCTAACCACCATTTTGACGACTTCCCGTATCGGCCACGTGAGATCCAAGACGCCGCGCAGGAAAAAGTCGAATACAACGGCAAGTAAGGTTGTCAGTGGGTGAAGTGGTTGAGGCTGTAGTTGTTGCGATGCCCTCCTCTGTTGCCGCGTCGATGTAACCGCTACCGACCGTCTCGAGGCCGATCTGGCGTGCTTGGCTTGCACCCGCGCCGCCGACAGGTGCGGAGAAGCGAGGGCGGAGAGCCGCGGTGCCGGATTGTACAGATGGTGGTGAGGATGGTGATGTTGCTGTTGCTGTTGTTGATGTTGGTAGTAGTAATTCTGAGGCCCCAAAAGGCCAGCATTGACAAGACCCTTTTGTGTAAAAGTCTCTGTTGACATGTTGCTCGTATAAACAGTAATACGAAGGAAACAAAGCAAGATTTCCAGGCGAAAGGGATCCTCTTGGACGAACTAGAGAGCGATGAGGCAAAGGCGCGGGCTCGGAGATATAAGTCGGTGAGCCAACGTCGGTAGCAAGGTGATGGTGGTGTGCTCGAGCTTTATGACAAGCAGGCCAGAACAGGGAAGCGAAAAACTAGCGGGATAGCGTTTGCTTGCTCTAGCGCAGGTAAAGTAGCTAGCGATGCACCGTTCGCGACCGTTTTTATGCAGACCGGATATAGGTGTGTTGGTCGTGGTGTTGGTGGTGTTGGTGGTGTTGGTGGTGTTGGTGGTGTTGGTGGTGTTGGTGGTGTTGGTGGTGTTGGTGGTGTTGGTGGTGGGATAGGAAGAAGACGGAAGAGGATAAGCAGTCAGCGTCAGTCAGTCAGCCCATGCCTGAGCAGCCTGCGTGCCTGATTATGTGTAGTGTATGCGTTTAGATAGTCAGTCGCTTTCGGTCGCCGACCGAGACCATCACCAAAACCCGCAAGTTGCAGGACGCAGACGCTCGTTGTTGATGAGAATGAATGTCAGCAAGGAAAGGGGGACCGGATCTGACAGTCGAGGCTGCGACCACACAACAAATAAAACAAATGACCGGCAAAGGCATGCAAGAAGTAAGTGTGTGATATTGCTCATCAATTCCCATCCCCTTGGCTCAGAGACTCCCTCGAGTCCTCACTCGTTTGCAGGCGAGACCCGACGCCTGGATGGCTGCCCCAGATCCCAAGTGCCTTCCCTTATCTAAACCGAGCAATGCTCTCAGCCAAGACAGATGGCTGGAATGTTGTCTCTCAACGCAACGCCAGACAGACCGAAGGAAGTAAGAAAAGGTCAAGGTATACCCTGCCCTCTGTGTTGTGTGTGCGTGCGCGTGCGTATGTCTGTCTGTCCATCGCCCTGCAGATCCGAAGGGTCACGGACAGACCGTACGATATCGTATCTCTAAGGTATATAACAGTGTGATGTATGTGTGGGAACCGGCTGCTCAGCTCCAATGCAGGTTATGCATGCATGGCAAATAAGAAATATTCCACAATCCACTACAGCTCCAGCGAGATTTGAGACGACTTCTCCATGCGCCATAGCTCTCTCCGCGAGTTCTCTCCCTCTGCACATGTCGTCTGCCCACGTTCCAATTACAATCCGCCCTCCAGTGTGTTTCTGACGGGAAACAATTAGGGGGCTACACCCATGTCAAGACGCTGAAAAGCTACCATCTTGACACGGAACCTCTCCGGTTGGCTCATAGTTCTGCCACTTTGGTGCTAACTCTTCGCATCCGACCGCTCCGTCTCAACCCGGCACAGTCTTCAGCTTCCCCGGAATCTGGTCCTGCGGCTCTCGGGCGCTTGTTTCCAAGTCTGTACCTTGGCGTTGCCTTGCCACCGCCAAAGCCATCAGACCCCGCGTCCTCCTCACCAGCCTCAGATGGCGCTCCGGTGGTAGGTCTCTTGCGGCCGCGGATGCGCGCTTCGTCGTCCCGCCCGAGGAAACGGTGGATGACGCGGTGGTCCAGGATGCGCTCCTCCTTGTCGCGTGGTCCGACTTTCTCAGTCTTTGGCCAGATATAACCATAAAGCTTCGAATGTCTTTCGCAGCGCGGGCAAGATGCCTTGGTGTAGTAAGCATTCTGCTGCACAAAAGCAGTCTCGCAGTTGGTGCAGCGAACCCAGGCCGTCTGCGGCTCAGAGAGCAACAGCGGCGTCAGAGTGTAGTCGCCGGGCGTCCGCCTCTTCGCGGGTGGTGTCGTCTCTTTGATGAAAGTGCGTCGCTGGTATTTGCGCTTCTTCAGAGGTGGTTGGTCAGCAGCAGCCCCCGTCGTCGCCGTCGTCTCATCAACCTCTGCACAGACTTTGACATGGGCCTGGTCCGGCCTAGGATTCGCTGTCGACGCCAAAGCCTCGACTTTGACACCCTGCACCGTCTCGGAGCTGTGACTGCCCGTAACGGCCTCGCTCTGCTCAATCGACGTCAAGGCTTCGACAGTTGACGTTTCCTGCGGAACATGCTCGAGGCGCGAGCCCGCGAGCCGCTCTGCTGTTGGCGCCATTTGGTCCACCTGCATCAACTTCAAACTGCTGTTGCCAGAGAAGCTCAACGCGCACGACTCTGACATGGCCACACGCCGCGGGCTGATGCTTTCACACATGGCCGCTGCGATGCTCATGATGGGCTTCTTTGTTGTCGTCGTCGAAGAAGCAGGAGCATTTCTTGGGTATGCCGTGTGTCTGGCATCTGTCACGTCCAAGCTCGTTGGCAAGAACGACGGCGGTGGAGGGTCGCACAGAGAAGAAATCGGTATAGATCTGGTCGTCGCGACGGACGCCTCTCTGGTTGGAGCTGATGATGTCTCGGCCGAAGTCGCTGCCGGTGTGTCTTTTTGATTGAACCGCTGGGATGAAAATGGCGCTGCCATGGCCAGAACCTGCTCGGGAGACTCTTCGCATTCCTCTTCTTTGACGAGACCCTCGTTGGTTTGACGCTGGCTCGGCTCGGGTGTGTCTTTTTCTGGCTCAGTAATATCCGTAACGGAGCCATCTTCGTTAGATCCGCTCGTCAAGGACATGCTGCGCACAGACCCCGAGGCCGAGCTGCTGTCCCTTGAGCTCCCAGACTCTGTGGGACGCTGAACAGCCTGGTTTGCTGATAACTTGCGCCTCTTAGACGGCGTAATCGGCGGGGTCACGAGTGAATCGAAAGAACGCTTTTTATCCGGTGACAGAGTGTCGCATATCGGAGAGTCGACCGCGAGAGAATCTCGACCAGACTTTGCACTCCTGAGCCGGGACTTTGATACGCGTGGTCGAATGTCTGGGGCGACAGAAGGTGTCCGCGACGGGGGACCGGTGCTATCGTCTCTCCTCCGTCTTCGTAGAGAGTATCCGTCGAGAAGCGACTCCTCGATGCTCTTCTTCACTGGAATCTGGCCCTCCGCAGGCGCCCAGCCATTGGCGCATCTGTCTTCGCATGTCTTGCAGAGACACTCGCAGTTGTCCTCCCCAAAGTAATTGTCGGCATAGGTGACAGTAATTTCCTCTCCCACCTCAATGTTCCTCGTTGCGATGATCTCAATGCCCGCCGTACCCGTAGTCATCAGCTTCGCATTGGCTCCGCAATCGTGATTCGCGAACCGGGCGGGGCCCATAAACAGGCTGGCGCATTTGTTCCGTGCCGAGATGATGATGCTGAAATCCTTTTTTCGCGCTGTCATTTCTCGCTCCTCCTCCGGGGAAATGTTCACTTGAGTGCCGGCCAGGTACCTTATGTTTTCGCTTCTCCTGATGAAGCGGCGGGCCGTGATGGCGGCCTCGTGGGATACGATCGTATACCGGTTGGTGGAGTTGACCTCGAACGGGCAGTCAGGCAGGTAGATCTGGGTGTAGCGGCGCAGGTGTCGCTTGAAATCATCCTTTGCCTTGTCTGTCTTTAGGGCATTGAAAAACTTGCGGAATCCATCGGTGGCTAACAATTTGCACTCGGCGGCATCCAGGTCTTTGTTGACGACGATCTCATTCTGAATGATCTGGGCGATGTCCTCTTCTCGCACACCTCGGGAAGGATGGTAAGAGTTACGGTTCTTGGGGATGGTAGTCCAGTAGAAAGCCTGCGAAATCTGTTAGCTTCCACGAGGACAGAGCGGATATTCCGACGGCACCCGGCCAAGCCGAAGGTAATCATACATGGTCAACGAGGGAGTCGGTCAGAAAATCGTCGTAGGATGCGAGTTGAGCCAATGTCAGAGTCTGCCTCTGCTTCTGCTTCTTGGATGCGGCAGTAGAGGGCGGCATGTTGAAGGTTGACGTCGATCTCTATCGTCGCAGTCTCAGTTTCGGCGCAAATGAAGGAAGGCACTTGCGGCGGAAACGGAAAAGGCTAAACGAGTGTTGGGACCAGCTTTGGGCTCAGCGCACAGAGCAAGGAGTGGACGAAGGACCAAAATCGAGGTTGGGCTCCCTTCGACAGCCCAGGCGAGCGCACGTACGGCGAGAGAAAGGTGAGATCAGGGGTCGTGAGTCGGTGGGAAGTGACGGTGACAGCTGGGCTGTGATGATGTGTCGGTCGTGAATCGCAAGTCGCCAGCAAGGGTCCGATCGAATTGGCAGGCGAGACTAGGAAGACGGCTGCTGTAGTTTTTGTTGGGTATGGGGGTTTCCCAGAAAGGGTGCCAGTAGTCGAGAAGTGGTCGAAGGGTCTGGTCAGCAGCTGAGGCCGGGTGTCGTCATGTCTTCCGGTCAAAGGCGCATAAACAGATGCCAAAAGCGAGTTGGCGACCGGGCGGTGGAGATTAAGACACAGGGCTGCCGCTGCAAGGCGTAGTGACTTGCGACTGTGGATGAACGAAAACAACAAGACCACCCCAGGCTGTTGCAGCAACAAGGAGCGACGATAGTTAGCGCAGAGAAAAAGAACCTAGCCTGCCTCTCTGACCGACAAAGACGAGGGTGAAGAGTGAGAGAGAAAGGGAGAGAGACAAGGGGAACAGAAAAGAGACGATGAGGGAGACGATGCGGCAGATGAGTGTCGGCCTTCCTCTTGTTTAGTATGTAGCGTTACCGAATATGTGTCTGGACGAGAAACGAAAATCCAGGTGAGATGAGGTGAGGTAAGGCTGGGCCGAAAGGTGAGATTAGATTGCGAATGAAAGTCGCCGTTGCGTCCCGACTTGAATCGCTCCAGCTCTAGTTATCCGTATTGTCGGCGCACTTCTTTCCCACTTCTGTCAGTCCAGGGCAGACCGAACTACACAGATTCCAGGGGAGGAAGGAAAGAAGGAGCGAGCGAGGGAAACATTGGACTGCATCTTTGCAGGGCATTGGACCAATCAGGTTCATCAAACTTCAGTGGCTGGGCAATTATCACTCAGTGGACCCAATCAGGGTAGCTGAGACGTCAAAATAGTTGCACAGACCGGGTCGACATTCACGGCCTTACGTCAGCCAATCATGTGCGGATGGCTTGATGTAGCCTTGCTGCACGAGAATGGATGGCCCCCGGGTTGCTCAGGTCCATCCACTCTACCTAAGGTAAGGTCGGGTAAGGTAGGTCCACGGGTAGGCAGGTCCCGCCCACTGGACGCAGCTGCCCGGGCCACGGTGTTCGGAAATCGGTATAACCTATATCCGACCTTCGCGGTGTGGATTTTCAAGTTTGCTGTTCCACTACATCGAGACAGCTTCAGGTACAGTGACAGTACAGGAGACGTCTGGAATCCCACTGCTGCTACAGAGTCTTGCTGCCAAGATGATTCAGCTAAAGGTATATTGACTCGACCTCTTTCGACCACTTCTTGACTAACTCCACGCTAGACGATGCTTCAATGCATCGACAACTCGGGCGCTGCCCTTGTTGAGTGCGCCATGGTCGTCGGCCAGAAGAGACACGCTCGCATTGGTACACAGCCCGGCCCTTTCCATCGCCAAACAGTTCAACTGACGTTCTTTAGGTGACAGGATTGTAGTCGTCGTCCAGAAGCACCGAGGCGCTGGCGAAAGCGGTATGGCTGGTTCCTCGGCTGCCAACAAGGTCAAGCGTGGTGACATGCGCCACGCTGTCGTCGTCCGCACCAAGTACAAGAGCGCTCGCCCCGACGGCAGCGTTGTTCGATTCGACGACAACGCCTGCGTACTGATCAACAAGGCTGGCGACCCGGTTGGATCCCGCATCAACGGTGTCGTCGGTGCTGAACTGAGGAAGAAGAAGTGGAGCAAGATACTTTCCATGGCTCCCATGCACGCATAGGGGACGCATTCGTCGCCAAAGAGGGCGAGACGTGTGTAAGATGTTTGTACATGTGCAGGAAAATCCAGAGAGGGAGTGTACTATATGAATGCATGAGCCGGCGTTTCCAGGGTTGGCTGTCGATACCAATCGCATCAACAATTTAATCCAAGTCCAGTCACGAGCATGCGAGTCGTTTGGGTTGATGACAGAGCAAGGCCATTATGAGGCCATAGTTTCACAAGTCTATGCACATTTTTTTCTTTTTCCTATCCAGGAGGCCCAGAAGCCCTAACGCCGTGCAAACTCCCCGAATTCCAAAGCCTCCGCCGTCAAATCAGTCCCCGGGTATCATACAAGAAGAGCACATTTCTCTACTGGAAGATGTGACCACAATCGCAGCAGACGTAAAACAATTTCTGCGCATTCAGTTAGACCGCGTGTCTCTGTGCAGCAGCGTTAGGCGAAGGAGCAACATACCATGCCGGTCTCCGCGCTACGCTGCTGGGACTGGAAAAAGACAGCCTCGCCAGCTTTGCAGACGGGGCACTCCGTGTTCGATCGTGGAAGCTAAAGGCGGAATGACGCAGTGTCAGCCAGCTGTTCACAAAGGAGGTCGCAAATCCTTGAGGAAGCAGAATCCATTGCAACAGCCAGACAGTAGCCATCCAAGCCGTTGGCGATCCACGTCCCGTTCGCCCGTGTGAATGTCGAATAAAACTGTTGAGTGTTTGTCGTGTATTTTACTGGCTCACGGCGAGCTGAAATGTCGGCCAGGAGACGTGCTGCGACGTCGACTCGTGCTCATTGTGGAGGCTGATGCCAGCCATGTTATCGTTCATTTCCTCGTCGGCGTTCGACTTCTCCTTTTCCTCGTCGTACTCGTCGAGAGCCTCGTCGTCGGCCATCTCCATGAGGTCGTCCCAGGTGATGTCTGTCTTGCGCTGGGAAGCGTCTGGCTGGGTCACGACGGCAGAGACGTTGAAGTCGTCCGACGGGTTACCACAGCCGCTGCAGAGGATGGCGTAGCCGCAACCGATGCAAACAACAGGGGCAAGAACGGACTGGGCATCACCTACTGTAGGGTCTGATCCGACATCCTGGGTGACTCCGGCAGTCTCTCCGGCGGCGTTGTTCATGATGTTGCGGAAGACGCAGGTGGACTGAGCCTCTTCGGTAAATTGGCAAGTACGACAGGTGAACTGAAGCTTGTGCGACTCCTCGTCCTCTTTGGGGTACAGCATGTTGGAGCATTCGGAACAAAAACGAAAGGTGATTTGCTCATGCTTCTTGTTGGTAGCCTCCTCTTGGGAGTTGGTCGACATGGGAGAGGCCATCGTATCGCGATCGCAGCGCGCTGTGGTATGGAAAGGTGGTGCGCGAGGTTGTCTCGGAGAATTTCAATCTGTTTCTCGACGTCTTCGATGAAAAGAAGATTGTAATGTGGCAGGGCTGTCAGTATCACGAAGATGGTATGTCGGTGATGAGCATGAAGAAACGTTGAGCGAGGTTGGTAGTAAGAAGTAGGTAATCGTACTGATGCGTGGGCAGGATCCACGCTTAACGTGAGTGGGGCTGGCGGTGGACGGTGAGCCAAATTTTAGGCAGATGCTGAGTCAGTTGCTGAGTCACTACATGGTCTCCCACCGACGAGAGCTTCGGTGTGTCACCCGACTTCAGGGCTGCTTGGAATGCCCCATGATGCCAAAAGGTTGTTCTTTGCAGCCCATCAGCAAATCCGACAAGGCGCTGCTGTGTTATGCAACCCTGTTAGGCCAGAGTTTGTCAGGACCATGGACCGTCAACGGTTGGTGTGGTTTACTTGTACGGTTACTGCCTCTACTGTAGACGCGCTGCCTCATTAATTCGGCCTGCTGACCTGTACCACTTCGCTAGCGAATTGAAGTAGTTTTCCTCCTATCTACCTTGCGATTGCTCTGGTATGCTGGCCATTTGGTAATTTGCCTTTTCAATGACGGTAAGCAAGTATGATACTCGGACACGGGCTACCTTGAACTCGTCAAGCTTCACCTCGAAATTCACTTGCCTGCTGGGCAGTGCTTTGGGATGCTGGTGGCACTAGGTAGGTATCTTGGGTTGCATCAAGATTCAGCCAACGTGAGGCCCTCTGCATACAGCAAATCTTTTCCAACATATTCTAGGTAGATCGAAAACAAGAAATCCTGCGCCAGAAAGTGAACAAATGGATCGGCAACTCCAGCCAAGGAGCTCCTGGATGCAATGACAGGTATCAAGACCAGACTGGACGACACAGGGATGAGATAAAACACTACGAGCTTGAAGTGCTATCTGTAGTGCCCTCGTGATGAAGAGAGTCGACGCGCGATAACAGCCAATAGAAAGACCGGTTTCAGTCAGTGAGCAACCCCTCTTTTCAGCATCTTTTCCCCCGCCTCGCAGGACATTCCAAACAGGGGAGGCCGCTGAGGGGGAAATTTCATCCCCTGTAAGGTGTCCCCGTGGTCCCCGTTCCACGCCTCTCCGCAGCCGCTTACTGCAGCGCTGATTGGACAGCGTTCCTGAGCTGCTGGGAGCTCCCTCCAACAGGCAAAAAAAATATGTAGGAAACCTTCAGTAGGAGCAGCACCTGTCCCGTCACCCCGGCAGCGGCACGTCATCCCTCAATTTGGCTCTTCTCCTGGCGGCCTGCTCGGTACCTTGTGTCAAGTAACTGCTTACACCCGATCAGTGGACAGTGACTTGCTGTCCGTGCCCGCGATGTAGCGCAGAGCATCTTGTACTCGGCTGTCATTGTCCATTGTGGAGGAAGGAAGCAGGTCAACACCAGCCGAACCTGTCCACATCACCTCAGTCTTTCTCCAGTATCCACGTCCCCTCGTGTTCTTCGATTCAACTTTCTTCTTTCCATTTCACACCCAGTGCAAGCCCATCTTCACCCTGACTTTTCTGCGCCCAACCTTGAGAGAGTTGCGATCGTCGACATTTGCCTGCCTTCATACATCCTTGCTCATCGGTATCGCCATTATGGTAAGCAGCAGCTTTTTGCACCACCGCAGCCAGCCTCGCCTGGTCACGTACCTCCGCAGCTCTCATCTTACGAGTGCATCACTTCATTGCGAGACCCCCAGGCTGTGCTGTTGCATAGTCTTCCGCCCCGCGACCCAGCTACGAACGAAACTACCACTTGCCCCCAAGACACTATCATTCCAGTCTTGTCATCCTCCAGCTAACAAAGCTTTCTCCCACAGTCTGACACTGGTCTCCCCTCCGGCTGGGAAGTGCGACACTCCAACTCCAAGAACCTCCCTTACTACTTCAATGCCGCCGAAAAGGTTTCCCGTTGGGAGCCACCCGCAGGAACCGATACCGAGAAGCTGAAGCACTACATGGCCACCCACCACAGCGCCGGTGTCGGCGCCAGGCCCCAGGCTGTCCCAGCCCCCGAGGGCAAGATCCGCGCCGCTCACCTACTCGTCAAGCACAGAGACAGCCGCCGTCCTTCGAGCTGGAGAGAGGCCGACATTACCCGTACCAAGGAAGAGGCTCTTGAAATTATCAAGGCCCACGAGACCAAGATCAAGTCTGGACAGTCATCCCTCGGCGAGCTCGCCTTGACCGAATCCGACTGCAGCAGTGCCCGTAAGAGGGGCGACCTGGGTTACTTCGGCAAGGGCGACATGCAAAGGGAGTTCGAGGACGCCGCCTTCGGCCTGAACCCAGGCGAGATCAGCGGTGTCGTTGAGACAGCCAGTGGACTGCACTTGATCGAGAGGTGAGCCATCTACTAGCGTCCCAAGTACCCAATGAACAAGTTACTGACAGTCGTCGCAGGTTGGAGTAGGTCTCAGAATGATGCACATGATGCACGAGCAACACAATTTCGCATGCCAAAAGTTTCACTGCGCTTGTCTGGACGACCAAAATGTGGTCGGTCCCAGCTTGTTTCGCACTTCGCATATTTCGTACCAAGACGGGTATGACTGTATACCAGAGACTACCATGCACGTTGATGACATTAGCGAATACAATGCTTTACCTGCCCTTCATGCTAATGTAATGCGCCGAGCTATGCTGCGAATTCCAAACGAATCAGCCTTCTCCATGGTAGATTCCGCCGCTCACAACCATGCTTCGTATCTGGAGACCAGCTCTGTCAACAGCATGCTGAAGGGCTCGACGGCGGCGAAGACAACAGTCATGACCCCAAACACGGTCATGGACAGCGCCGCGTAAGAGGCAGCCCGACTCTTGATGTCGTAGAGATATGACACACCCATCGCAGCACCATTGATTCCAACGGCCATCCCCGCGGCTACCGTCACCGCACTGTCAGATCCTTTCTCCTTGTCATCGCCTGCATGCGTGTCTATTTTCAACTTGGGCAGTAAGAATGGTAGTATGAGTTGCGCGAGAACACCATTGCTTACGACCAAAGCTGCGTTGACGACAGTATTTCCGCCGAGGACAAGCGTGGCAGGCCGGGACAGAGCGAGAGTTGTGCTTCGGGTCGCAAACGCATATGCTTCAGGGGTGCGCAATCCCATGGCGATGCTCAGCAGCACCGACAGAAACACATTGACACCCGCCATGAAAAAGGACACCACCACGACGAACAGACCTTGACAAGAGTGGAGCTGGTGCCGACACTCGAATAGCTTGAAACCCCACACCACGATTCCACATTCGAGAAGCGACACAGCAGCATCTCCTGCGCCGAACCAGTGGTCGCCCGGGCGGAATGATCCCGGTTCCAAGGCCATCTCTGTCCATATTCCAGAAAGCGATGTCCCGCAACTGAACTTGTACGAAATCTCGTCAACGTCCTCGCCTGTTGCGGCGCTTTTGGCGCGGGTATAGGCCAACATGGCGAGAGTGGTGAAAACCACAGGATTGAGAAGGGTGGTAATGGTCCTTTTGAAGCTCGGGCTCTCTACCAAGAACTTGCTTCGAGCGAAGGCACGCTGGAGTCTGGTGGTCGAGATCCACGCAAACCAAAGCATGCAACCGTCCAGGAGACGGTCGTCACCGCTTGCTACAAAGACGGGGAGCCCCACGGCCAAGAAAAGAAACCCGCATAATACGATGGGGTACAGGACTTTCATCCACGCAATCCAGGCAGGTTCACCGTGGTTTTCTCCGTCTACCCGGGCGTTGTTTGGCAGTCCTCGTTCCGGGTCCAGGTCAACTGCTGGCGGTGGCAGAGTCGTGTTTGGGCAGTCACTGTCGGTGAAGTAGACTGAGACGGTTCTTGAGTTTGGAATTGAGCCAGCATCTTTGTCGGTATTGTACTCAGTCATGGTGCCATTCAAAGTAGTGCTTCCTGAATGCCTGCTGGCTGGAGGCAGTACGTCTGGGGCTGCGATAGCGGTGCTGGGCTGCCCTGAGCGATTTTCAAGATCGACATGACGCCTGTGAAAGCAGGAGGCTTTCATGACGGGTATCCTCGTGACACCGACGAAAGCAGCCCACGAGAGCAAGAAGACCAATATCCAAAACATGACGTTGGTTGTCACTACATGGTCAGCTTCTGAACGTTTGGGAGAGACATGGAGGACTTACAGAAGTTTCCAATTATACGGCCGATGCCACCGGCGTCCAAGATGCTGGTGAAGCTTATTGCGATGAGTGGTACGGGGAAGCCTATGCCTATGTTGCTGTTGATGAAGTCGACCTGCACATCTCAGCAATCTGAAAGTCAATAAACGACAAAAATGCGAACCTTGGACTTGATGTGATGGCGGTAGAGCGCATCGGTACTCTGCCATACCAGCTGGCAGACTAGCATGACAAAGAACACCATGATCATGCCGAAGATGGTGGAAAGGAATTGCAACCGGTGCAGTCTGAACACCAGGACGAAACACCAAGTCAGCACTTGGCTGATGAGGTAAACGCCCACCACCCCGAGGAACTCCACCACCTTTTTAGCGACGGCCGCCCCGTACGTTATGCGACGGGAGTTTCCATCGTGGTTATAGCCAGGGCCGTATGTACTGGGCATTTGCAGTGGCAGATGGTCGAACACGCCGGACGCCTTGTTCCTGATTCCTCTCAGCCACTTTTGAGGGTGTGTAAGAAAGATCGTAAAGCGAGCAGAGTTGCTGGCGACCATAGTTGCAGCTGTAGCCGAAGTATTACGAGAGCTGTGTGATATAGCGAGCATGACTCTCCGGGCCATGCGTCACACGGTCGGGTATATATCCCATGAGCCAGGCTGACCAAGACCGGAACAATGACGAGGGGCACCTTGGTTGACACGTCACGAGCATGACTGGCCCATCATATTGTGCCATGGTGGGCTTCCAGCTGAAGATGGGGTCATCCAGCCGCGACATGGCAGGGAGGAAGAATACGAGAGACATTTCAAACGGCGTCGAGTCTAAGTGAGCTTCCCGACGGGAAACTGTGGCGAACTGGAGAGGCCAAGGAAGCAAGCTCCCATGCCAGGCCTTGAGATGGTGCCATTCGGCGGACCGGAATCGGGGTCGAGGACATAGTGTCATGCACTGCGTTCGGCACATGCTGCTGAAAGAAACGGTGGCCTTGTGGAATAATAATTGCAATCTGCTGAAAGAGACCCATGCGGAGGAACAATTGTAATGGGCAGAGCTGAGATGAGGACTGCCCCTTGTAGGACCTTCTTCCTTGAATTCCCAGGTCAGGTCTTTGAACGGGCACAATCAATAGGCCATCTTCCGGGCCGTGCCGGATCACTCGGTAGCCAAACGCCGACTGCCAACCTAACATGGATGTCGATGGATGCTGAGGCGATCTATCCATGGACCGCCAGGGGGGCTTTCCGTCTTTCACCCCCAGTCGATCCGATAGACGGTCATAAATGATGGGAACTCCATCTCAGATCTCAAATCGTATGTCCGAGAAACACTTCGTCAATATAGCGGCAGCAGCGTCTGCATGAGCCCTTGCCGCGGAGGCGATCGGGCATGGGTCACGGAGCAGCGACTGCTTGTTACAAACGATGACAAAAATAGGACGTGCTCTGATGGCCGGATCTGGAGGGCGGACGGAAAGAAAGAAAGACAGCTGCATGTGCCCATGTGCCGTCAGATGCAGCATGCCGCGCATATGGGTGTCGTTGGTGGACAGAGCTGGACGGATGGTTGCTTTTCATTCTGCTGTCAACTACCTTACCTATGGAGAGACCTACTTTCCTATGGTGCCTACGGAAGTGTGATTGAAGGACGAAGGAATGGAAGTGCCTCAGGTGAAAGCACTCGGAATTTCGGGACGGAGGTACGTACCGAAACGGAGCCCACGTCGGTCATGGAGCACGGGCTGGTCTGTGCAGCCGGGCAGCCGCCCATTCAACACTTGCGGTTGGTCGGCTCGAGCTTCCAGTGGACCACTAGCCACTTCCAGCTTAGTCACATCCTCACCGTGACATGTCGCCAACTGACGATGTTGTTTGCACCTTCGCTTCCACTTGAACACCTCACTCAATCACATTTTCACCTGTCTCTTCATCTGAACGGCTCTTGACCCTTTCACAAACTCTAGTCTCTCACTATGACATGTGACCATTTTTGAGACCCACAACCACAACAACGGCAGATGCAGGTACTCTACGCGAACTCGGGTTGAAGATTGCTCATGTCAAACAACAACACCCAGCGCGTCATCTTCAAGACGTCGTGACCCTGACTCACTCGACGGGGCAAAAGACCCCGCATCCAAGAAACAGCTTCATCCTGCCGAGTTGTGTCCCCGAACATCAGAGTACAGCCTCAACTCTTTCCCGCCTTTGGGCCACCGCATCCCGTGTGTTCGTCACGCCCGAGCTTGGGCGAACCGCTTCCTAGCCCGAGCCAAGGCTGAAGCTAGAGTTACAATCCAGAGACACCAAGGCCCGGTCCGCCCTCCGTCTCCCTCGGAGCATCATTCACGTGCGACGAACCTCAGAGAGGTCATTTCAGATACAAGACACCACCACAGAGGTAGAGCGGTCGCTCAGGTCAAGGTTGCCGAGATGAACGCCTCGAATTTGGAAATCATCTTACGAGGCTATGGCATTGCTATTGACCGAAATACCCTGCAGGCGGCTCTTGACGACCCAGAGCACGGTACGGCCTTTACGGAATGGGCTCGGGTTCACCTCGGCCCTGATAACCTTCTCTCCAAGGACGAACTGACCCTGTAAGCTTTTCTCTTCGCAGTTGCCGCAGGGAGAAACACCGTCTGACGAAACGTCGTTTCAGTTACTCTAACTTGGATAAGTCAGGCCAGATCGACAAGCTAGTGGTATCACAGGACCTGGCCTCCGTCCAGGCCTTGAGTGAGCGGGAGATCCAGAAGGCCATCGACGAGCTAAACCGATCAACGGCCGCTATTGTCAAGCAGACCGAGACCTTGAAGCAGCAGCAGGATGCCTTGTCGAAGTTGGTCAAGAGTAACGCGAGGGTCGAGGAGGCTCGATCCGATCTGATATTCCAGCGAAATCAGAAGCACGACTCTGAACGGAGAAAGTTGGCGACGTCAGTGAGTTCACACCCTCAGGTTACCATCCTGGTCTTAGCCCCACTAACGAACTGTGCAGGTCGAAGAGCTTGCGCAAACTCTGGAATTCAAAACGTCAGATCTCGAACAGCAGTCCAAAGTCTCGGGTAACGGTCTCCTGCAGACCGTCGACGCCCTTCTCCATTCCGACGACAAGCTCCTTCTGAGTCTCCGCAAGCTTGGTCTGGAATTAGAAACGGAAGACCCAGAGGACCGTGAGAACGTGGAGAAACTTCGCGAGATCTGCATGCGGTACGATGCTCACTAACCGTTGCATCAAATTTACTTACTGACGTTTCGCAGGCTTATCAAGTACACTGTCGAGACCGTCCGGACCAAGCTCGACCGCCTTTATCTGGAGGCTCTCAGCTCTGCCCATAGTGGAGAGGTCACCCCAAATCCCTCCGATGATGTCAAGTCCCTGCAGGAAGAGCTCGAGTCCTTGTACTCGGAGATCCTCCCTGTCGCCCAGATGTCCGTCGAACAGCAGTATCTCGAGCCAGCACTGAAGTCTTTATCCAGCAAGAACGGACAGTCGCTCGGCCGCTCTGCCGCAGCAGTTCTTTACGTAAGTCCCTCTCCTTCGCCCTTTCATACTTTATGTTCGCTCACAAGCCAGATTGATGAATGTCTCGGCTATCTGCTGGACCACGTAGACCGCCTCATCGCTCGCATCGAGACTTTCCAGTCACACCAAACTGCAACCGTGAACCTGGTCAACACTGCTCGCTCTGAGGTCTCCGTCCCAGTCTCACCGCCAAAGAAGGAGACTTCGACCCCGGACTTCTCTTCGCCCGTAAGGGTTCGCAGCACTGCGCCTGGTTCCCCAACACGCGGCCACCGCTCAAACACCAGCGTTTCGAATCCCTTCAACCGCCGCCAATCTCCCGTCTACGAAGCGCCTCTCGAAACACTTCTCCGGTCAGTGGCAGTCTCGTTGCCTGAAGACGCAGATGGCGCGATCCAGGTTTCCGCGCTGTCGTCCATTCTCTTAGACCGCCAAATCAAAGCCCGCGAGGTGGCCCGCAACGCGCAGGAGTCCCTCGAGCAAACGGCTTCAAAGCACCTCACCGATTCCAAGCTGGCAATTCAGCTTTTGAGGGATAGTTTGCTCGCCGAAAGCCCGTTTGGTGACGTCCGACTTGTTGACGAGGGGATCGAGGCATCCATCGCCGTATTGGGCCAGGAGGTGGAAAAGGTTAAGGAGCGGGTCGAGAGGGTTGACGCTGGGAAGGCCCGGCAGCGCAGCGAACGCAAACGGGAGATCCTGCAACGATGGGGCCGATAACTTGATGCGGTGTTCTGGTGCTGGAGTTCATCGTCGATGGTTGTCTCGGCTCCACCGTCGTCGGGCTTTGAGGTTCGATTTGAAAGGACATCCGTGGCCTTGCCCTCAAAACCGGGCAAATTACATCAAACGAGCTGTAGTATGCCTCGTGATGCCCAATATCTGAGCGAGGTCTTCGTTTCGATGTCAAGATCGTGAGTGAACGATGTGTATTTGCGCCCGATGCCATACGAATAAGTACAATACAAAGCAGAGCTCATCATTATCATGAGAATCATTGTACAAACCGTGTGTTGCCGCAGCTCAACATCATCAGGTCTCGCCCAGTACCGATAGTAGCTCATGCCAACAAGCATGTTCCTCTCGTTAACTTCGCATCTCAACCCCTCTTCCATCTTATCCAGATCTTTCACATCACGCACACCCTCTACCCCGCCATCCTCCAGGAATCCAAGCATGCTTGACCGGAAAATACCAGTCTCAAAGTATGAAACCCCAACATCTGCATTGTTTGAAAACCTGCCTCTTTCAGAACAACAGGCAGGCGAACCGGCATACCGCGTCATTCGCGCCAGGTAAGATGGATCGGGCTTTGAGAGATTGTAGGGGAAGACTTACTACGGATCGCGGTCTGTGTTAACCGCCTATGTGATGGCCGGCCACCATCATCCACTCATCGAATGACTTGCTGGGCGGCACGCATTTCCGTTCTACCGTCTCTGCCCACCATAGATATTCGCCCAGATTCAGCAATATGTGGAGGTGCTTCGCGACAGTCTCCCAGTCCCTCTTCTTCATTCCAAAGCTGATTAACATGGTGTGAAACATATCGAAGGTAAAGGAATTGAGGGCATCACGTATTATCCAGGATAGGTATATTGTGTGGTGAATCCGGTGGGAATATCTCAAGCTTATGTCGACACCAAATAACTCTGCAGAGGCGGGCAGCTGCAACAGCATCTCCTGCAGCCAGATTCTCGAACCGGTAGCAATATATACAATACGAGGGCGTTCCTCTTTCAAAGAGAAAGAATGAGAAAGCATTTTCTGTGGAAAGAGGTGATCTTCGCAGACTAGAGGCCAGATTTGGTGGTGGTTCCAGACAAGACAGCCACGCTCAACGTTGACGTCGCCACGATATTTTTCTTTTTTTCCTTTTCATCTGCAGAGGTGACAGTCACGAGTTCAATACCTTACCTCACAGGAACTACGGCATGCCGGTCCATTCAGAGTTGAAAGCCTTGATCTGATGTGTCAGACTGCTGACGGAGTCATGTTCACCAGCAGGTCCAGTCGGAGTCTCCAAGAGCATTTGACGTTGAACCGTACATAACGTATAGTAAACGCCGAGGCTTCATCGATGCTGGGAAATATGTTAGCCATACCATGGGCCATAGGTATCACGTCAAGTTGGCCTATCCAGTTCGCGGCGGACTCTATACCTTTATCCAACATCACATCACCCCTGTAATTGTTGATGGTTTACAGGATGGAACAAGCTTTCTTTTCTGACTGATAAGTACGAAATGCGGGCGAAAGTCAGACTCCAGGGAACGGCATGTAAACCATTCCCTTTGTGCGAGCGTCACGCATCACAACACCCAAGTCTATCATGTCTGAGGCCGGCAGCATCACATGTGCAAGAAACCTAGATGAAGAAACCAGAAAGGTTTGAGAAGATTGGATGGATACCAATGTCTGAAGCCGGTGGACTAAAATGAAAGGCTGAGAAAGTCATCCATATTAATGCCGTGAGACCGGCATACAAGAAAGTAAAGCTCGTTATTTCGTCTTCCACGTGGGTATATCAGGTTTTGTTCCCTCTTAAACGTCCATCACACGTCAAAAGTTCGCCTAGTTTATATGAGGATGTGCTCTGCTTCGTCTGTGAAAGTCTAGTAGCTCTTCTTCTCGCCGTCAGAGACATCCGGCGACCGCGCAGGCTGATGCGCCTGTTCGAAGGTGTACAGAGGCTCGAGGGTGGCCTTGCGGTTGAAAAAGACCCAGCGCTGGATGAAGTAGGGGATAGCCTTCTGAACCTGGTAGCGGGCGAAGCGGCTGGTGGGCAGGGCGAAGACCCAGTCGAGCTCTTCCAGTGTTCGCTGCCTATCTTCAAGTTAGTTCGGAAATCCGCGAAAGGCGGGGACGGGATCACTGACTTGGTCTCTGGGACCCAGAAAAGAATCATAAAGAAGGCTACGACGTTGAAACCGGCGTAGAGGCTAAAGGCACCGATGACCTGAAGTCTGTCGAGAATGAAGGGGAATGTCATGCCGAGAATGGCGGCCCAAAAGAGACAAGTGGCCACGGCGAAACCCATGCCCATCTCACGATGCGACAAAGGATAAACCTCGGCAGAATAGGTAAAAGGAACTGGACCCTCGCCGGGGGAGTAAAAGGCGCCGAAGAGGTAGACGAAGAGAGAGACGAGAGCGGTGCGGGTCATGCCTGGGGCGATGAGGGTGCATAGGCCAGCGGCAAGCAGTGTCCATGTCATCTGAGGGAATGTGAAGAGCAGAAGAGATCGACGGCCGAAGGTGTCGATCGTCCAGAAGGCTGATGGCTGGTTAGAAGATGGCACAAAAATGGACGAGCTCGGCAGTGCGTACCAGGGAAGGCAAAGAGCCAGTTGACCAGACCAAAACCAAACGAACCAAGAGTGGCCTGGAAATCACTCATGTTGGACTCCTTGAAGATGGTGGTGGAGTAGAAGGCAATAATGTTGATGCCTTCTTCACGTCAGTCCGGTTACAGATCCCCCCGTCAGATATAAAACTCACCGCACATCTGCTGAGCAATCATGACGGTGAAGGCAGCCAAGTTGGCGCGACGGACACGGGGGATGGTGAACAGCTGGGTGAAGCGTGTGGCGTAGTTGTTCTTGTTTAAGCCTTGAATCCTCTGCTCAATAGAAAGCTGCGCATGAATGGCATACATGTCGCGGGCGCATTGAACTGGGGTGTTCCGAAGCTGAATCATGGACTTCCAGGCGTCGCGGTAGCGACCCTTCTTCATGTACCAACGGGGAGACTCCGGGCACATGTAGATCATCAGGAGAAGAGGGACAGCCGGGAGGAAAGGTGCACCTGCAGCGTCACAAGTTAGTTTCGACAAGTCTTGATATGGTTTCGAAGCTGTAAAAGCTTCACTTACCAAGCATCAGTCTCCAGTTGTGAGGTGCATAGAACACGGCCAAATTGAAAGCCGTTCCAAGGCAAATACCTAGGTCGGAGCATTAGTACCAAAGTCTGGTAATGTGAGTCTAGGCCCTTCATACCAAAGGCCGTCCACATTTGCCAACTCATGACCAAGGCTCCTCTGATGGAAGGGGGGCTGTTTTCGGCGGCGTAGATGGGCACAGTTGACGCTTTAGCGCCCATACCAATACCCATGAGAAGACGGTTGATGAGCTGCTGTTGCCAGTTTTGGCTGAAGGCCGATCCGATCAAGGGCCAAATGCAAAAATGAGCCGAGAAGAAGATGACACCGCGGCGGCCAAAGTAGTGGTTCAGAGGGTCGGACAGCCAGCAGCCGCACAAGCTAGATGACGTTTAGTGTGTGTTGGAACGGGACCAAGAGAAGAGACATACGCGCTGCCAAAGTAAGGGCCAGCGTTGACAATGCCCAAGATAAGCCTGTCCCGAGTGCTGTTGGTCCCGATACCTACTCCAAGTCAGTGGGAGCTGGCACGGGATTTCTTGGTAAACGAACCGTAGATCTCCGGGAAGAAGATGTTTGCTCCGTTGGTTCCAGTCTGGTCCCAACCTTGGACCGCAGCGCCGATGGAGCATGTCGCGATGGTGAGGAAGAGCTTCTTGGGCATACGCCACTTGTGTTCGACCTCATCACGGAGGGCCCGAATTTCGGCTTCGTCTAGGGCTTCGGGACCCTTGATGTTCTCGTATCCAGTAGGGTCCTGGGCAATCAAGGCGCCCTTGCGGAAAAGGGCAATCTCTTCTTGAAGACTGTGCTCCTCGCAGAAGGCTGTAACATCCTGCATCAGCTGGTCGTAAGAGATTCCTTCAAGGGGATTCTTGATTCTAGACGGTGTCAATGTCACTCACGAAAAGGGTGGAAGGTGGACCAAGCTTACTTCGCTTCGAGGTTACGGCTGAGGTCGGCCGGGTTATGATGAGTAGCCAGCTCCTCATGGTGTCCGGTGACATCGGTCACCTTCTTCCTGCGAGCGAGGTGTCAGACAAGTCACCAGTAAGGATCATTTGGCATCGCGTACTCCTGCGGCTGAATGTTGTCTGCCATGATGGCGATGCTCGATTCGAAGTGCAAGTCTAAGCGCCGTGGTCGAATATCCCACGAAGTTGTCCTTGCTCTTCACACTTCAACGGAGGCGCGGCGCATCTGCAGAGAAACACAAGCAAGAGACATCGCATGGGGAAGCCATGGATCTTATAGGAACAAGCTCTCAACCCCATGGGCAGACACGCGTGACCAGTCCTGCAGCCCGGGGGGCTTGGTGAGTGTGCTGAAAGTTCAGCCATGGCACAGACGAAAGCAACCGTTGATCACATCCCAGGAACTTAGGAGACTGTATTCTTGGCGTCCCCGCTCCATACGCACACTTTGAATTTGGGTCTCGACTCTTTTACGGCGAGACGCCATGAGACTCGTCGAGATCGACGGGGCAATCAAGTTGTTACCCCATGTCGCCCCACGCGAGTGTGAGAGCAAATCCTCCTGCGAGGCTGCGCTTGAAAACCGGCAGTGGCCAGGCTAAAAGACGAGTTTTCATATGTCAAACCCTGCGCTGGCGAGCTTGGCTGCGCGTGAGTGTGTGTGTGTCTGTACTCCGTAGATGTTGCCTTTTCCCTTTCGGACCAAGCAACCTGAACATCGTTTGGGATTGGACGAAAGCCGGGGTAGCAACTTTGACGGGTTTGTATTGTGGGCTGGATCCAGAGCAAATACTGTCCGTTGCAAGGGAGGCGTAGAGAAGCGAGGACCTTGGGAAGGACAGTTTGACTGTGACACGCCGGGTCAGTCCCTTGTCAAAATCGCGTCTTGGTGGTTCAAAATGCAACGTGAGGGGGGTTGGCGACATGTTAGTCGTTCATCCAGTGACACGAGTCCCGCAACGCCCAGAAGTGATCGTGAGAGCCAAGAACTTGGCATAGTCGTTGACTTTGCCCGCTGCTGTCCGCCAGTCTGCGGCAGAGTCATTCAGCGCGGGGATTGAGAGACACCGAGCAGGGACACAGTCCCAAGCTCGATCGTCGAGGCTTCGCGTTCCCCCAAAGTCCACCAAGACCACACTACCGTCCGGCCGGCCGTCAGCCATAATGCTTGAGTTAAGCTTGAACCAATTTGCCGTGCGTGTTGAAGTTTGAAGCATCGTACGGCTACTCGATGGACTGCGATTGCTGGTACGACTTCAGGAAGTGATGGATACCAAGTTGTGGGCTTTTCTGTCTTCGGCTGCCTCTTTCTCTACCCGTCAGCAGTCGTCGTTTTGATAAAGCTTGTCCTACGTCATACTGAGAGTGAAGATGGAGGGCAGGCTGCCAACCAAACTCCACGACGATATGAAGCCCAGTGAGGGCATTGGCCGAATGGGAGTGTGCTCGTTGGTTTTCCTCTGACTGGATGCGTTCAATCTTATCGGACCGACACGAGGCGGACTGCCGAGCCTAGGTACAGCGCATACTGCGAGGTGAGACGCCTGAAGGAGCTGCAGGGCGGCGGGCGAAGAGGAGGGTTGGCAGGAGGCCTGTTGTAACAGCAGGCGTACCCTGAGGCACCTGTGAGGGTACAGTGTAGAGTATCCTTGTATTACAGGTACCTTGGGTATACACGCGGGAAATGGCGGTTGAGGTTGGGGTCGTATGCGGGGTAGCAACAATGAAGCCGAGCTTTTCTCCATGGGGAGCAAACGGTGGTACCCGTATTCGAATTCCGGGTTGGAAGAAGAACCGCGACCATTTTGTTTGCGTACCGTATTGGACGGAAGCAGATGTCACATAACGTCAGGGGCCGTCAGTGGATCTCGGGGCAATACCCGGGCACCTGCCAATGTCATGGTGTCAAGAGGGTTTGCCTAGGTGGACACGCTGGGATATGAACATGGAACGTTGCTGTTGGTATGCTTTTCGGGTGCAAAGATTATTAGGACGATGGCTACCGGGACAATTGCCCCGTCTCTTGAGTGCAGAAAGTGATTCCGTCTCCACGAGAGAACCAAGACCGTCGAGTCGGAAAACGGCAGCCTTGCAGCTGGGCGGAGACGTCGCCATCTGACAGGGCATGCATGCATCGGTGGTGATCGAGAGAGAATGGCTCCGTCAGTCAAAGTATGGAGCTCCATAATAGTCAAGCTACTGCTGTTGGCCATGAGAAATTGTTTGCGGCTGCAGCTGTCGACCGATACTTGGGTAGGTAATGAGTGTGCCTTACGGAGCATTACTACCTTACAATACTCCGTAGAGTGTGCCTGGAAAAGTTGGTGTCTTATTCGCTTGACACCGCGAAAATTTCAGCAGCCAGCCAAGCATCTATACCGTAAATGGCTCGTGTCGTTGGCCTTCTGGCGTGTTCGAATGTGCGGCCGACTTGACTGCGGGGAATTGGGAGCGACCGTGCGACGACTTCCAATTGCTGATGACGAACACAGGTTCACGAAGTAAAATCTCCATTAAAAACGTGTCCGAGACCGGTGATGGAGATTGAATTTGAATTGAACGTGTGGAGAGCCATGGGCCAGGATGTCACTCTGCCCAACGATTCCCCCTCGGGGACTACCGTGGCAATTGTGGGAAGATGGCACTGGAGCTGGAGAGGGAAGAAGATGCCATGTCACCCAAGCGTCTTTCCTTTCTCAGGGTGTCCCTACGTCCGCACCATTCGCTCATGTCTCTATGGCAGGTAAAAGAACAGTTGTGTCTGCCGTCCCGGAGATATAATCGCAGAAGAAGCCCGGAAAGACGTTGCCGTTGGATCAGTCCAGAGAAGACTTCACCAAAATGCTTACACGGTAAGTAGATAATGCAAGCGTAGCATCCAGGATCGCCAGCCTTGAAGACGTCGTTGCGGGGTCCTCAAAACCCAGCGAGGGTGTTTCGGCCAGTGTCCGCAGCATAGCTTAAGAGGTTCAGGTGCTCATACGGAGCAATTGGTGTTTAGGCAATTCGACGTTCACCGGACGTTCAAGTCTTGGTCAGAATGGGAGGGAATTCGATACGGCGCAAAAAAATGAGACTGAATGGTGTTTTAACCACGGCAAGCAGGCAGTGGGCAATGTATCACAATTACAGCGAGCGAATTCCATGGCGTGATGCTTGAGGAGGGCGGCATGGTCGAAAAGACAGTTACAGATCTCAGCATGTGGTGGGAGAGCGTGGCTGGTATTAAACTTCAAGGGGCTCAAGCATGGGGACATCGTGACTGGGAACAGGTGGAGGCTATACGTGAGTCAAGGCAAATTGGAGTTGGAGAAGCTCCAAATGGCTGCCTCTTCCCTTTTCGACGACTGGTGCCGTCTGGCCAACGTGCCGGACAAAGGGGCCGACGCACAGGCCACCCGGCTGGTGATTACTTAATAACCGGAGACCTGGGCCGATGAACAGCCTTATCCATTGGCCAGTTGAGCTTTGTAGTATCCGCACTCCGTACCGTAGCACCTTAGATTCCGACATACAGTACGGGAAGCCCTCCGACGAGCTTGGAGTACTGTGTCGGGGAACGAGCTTCCTCATCTGACCAGTCGTGAAGCTTTGATTCGTTATCGCGGCTATCTTCGTCCCGCTTCAACTTGCGCTTGAGCTCGGCTTACAGTGCCTGACGCCTTCCCTGCGCGCTCGCGCTTGCGCCTGACGACCCCTCCTGAATCCTGTCCACCTGTGTCACTGGTGTGCCCCTCCTCCGGTCCTTCGGAACCAAAAGCAGCTCGTCTCCTCCTTCATGTTGGCCACGCCATCTTATCGAGCCGTTACTCGCACCAGCGGCAAATTTCTCTCTCGTCGCCGTAGCCTGTTCAACTCTGTACCTTCAGTACCCGCAATCACCAGCGCCACCATCGGCATCGGTCGATTCCGAAATTGCTACACCGAGTCGTCGACACCACTTGCCGGACCTCTTGCTCAGTCGTCGCCCTTTCGAGTCGCGATTCCATCCACACCTTCGAGATTCTACTCCACCACTGCCGCGACAATGGCTCAAGACTACGAGACCGTTCTCAAAGGCAAATACCCCGCCAAATTCCATGCCGTCCGCGTCGCCAACTATGTCAAGTCCAAAGTCCCCGGAGCAAGTGGTATTCTTTATGCGGAAGGACGCATGACGAAGCTCCTGGAGGACAATGATGAGCCAGAACCCTTTAGGCATGTCGCCACCATAGAATGAAGTACTCGACACATCTGCTGACATATCGCCTGAAGACAGCGCCGCTACTTCTACTACCTGACCGGCTGTCCCCTCGCCGACTGCCACTACATCTTCGACCTGGCCACCTCCGAGTCCACACTGTTCATTCCCCCTATTGACCCAGACAGCGTCATCTGGTCTGGTCTGCCTGTCAGTGCCGCCGAAGCCAAGGAGCTGTACGATGTCGATCATGTCAAGTACACCACCGACGTGAACGTCGAGCTTGTCCGGCTAGGAAAGGACTCCAATAAGACTGTCTTTGCCATCGAGGGACAGGTTCTGGATACTGTTACTTTTCTCGAGTTTGAGGATAAGAATTTCAGCATCCTAAAGGAGGCCATCGAACAGTGCCGTGTGGTCAAGGACGAATTCGAGGTGGCCCTCACCAAGAAGGCCAACGCTATTTCCACCATTGCGCATCACGCCGTCGTCAAGGAGGTAAAAAAGGCAAAGAATGAGCAGGAACTCGAGGCCCTGTTCCTGTATCACAGTCTCGCAAACGGAGCCAAGAACCAGGCTTACCACGGAATCTTTGCCGGTGGTCGCGCCGCCGCCACCTTGCACTACGTCGCCAACAATGCTCCCCTGGAGGGCAAGTTGAACTTGCTTCTCGATGCCGGCACCGAGTGGAACTGCTATGCTTCTGACATCGTAAGTCATATTCGATGTCGCCCACTGGTTCATGCCCTCTGACGCTGCCTAGACGCGAACATTCCCAATCTCAGGCAAGTTCAGCAAAGAGTCGCGCCAGATCTACGACATTGTCTACAAGATGCAGCTGGATTGTACCGCCGCCTTGAAAGAGGGAGTCTTATGGGACGACATTCATCTGCTTGCCCACAAGATCGCAATCGATGGCCTCCACTCTATTGGCATTCTGAAGGGTGACAAGGATGAGATTTTGGAGAACAGGACCAGCGTTGCCTTCTTTCCTCACGGCTTAGGTCACTACCTCGGCATGGATACTCACGACGTCGGTGGCAACCCCAACTACGCCGACAAGGACCCTCTCTTCCGCTACCTCCGTGTCAGAGGCAAATTGCCCGCAGGTAGCATTGTCACCGTCGAGCCTGGCATCTACTTCTGCAGCTTCATTATTGAGCCATATCTCAAAGACCCGAAGCACTCCAAATTTATTGACACTGCCGTTCTGGAAAAGTACTGGGATGTCGGTGGTGTGAGGTGAGCAGACCATTCTCGTCCTAAGCATCCTACCGATGCTAACATCTTCCAGAATTGAGGACAACATTCTCATCACGGCTGATGGCAGCGAAAATTTGACGCCCACCGTCAAAGATCCAGACGAGTTGGAGAAGATCATCCAGGCCAGCTAAGCGAAAGCGACACTGAGACACCTGTACATAGACCCGGTGCTGGCCAGCCGATGACTGACTAAGACACTTCATGTGAGTTCGCTCTTCAACTCGATGTTTTCACGGCGACTCTTGAACCAATGCCATCAAGCTGAAGCCAATGTTGTCTCCGCCCTTTGCAATGAAATCACGGACAATGTCGAGTGACTGGCTGCCGAGGTCCACGCGCTCGTCCTCGTCTGGGATGCCTCTGTCGACAGGACCCTTCCGATCACCGTCCAGCTCAAAAAGATGACCAGTATCGGGTGACTTGACAAAGCAAATGTAATGAAAGTTGACCTCGTCTTCGGCGCTAGCTGGTGCGACCGTGACTCCTTTTGTAGCAATTGATGTGTAAGCACTCTCAAGTTCCTGAGAACCCTCGAGCACCATGGCTGCCTGAGCTGGGTCCATTGGCGCCGTGATGGACAACAGCGTGTCTAGCAGTGATCCAGGTCCTGTCTAATAGTCAGCATCAGCTCCGAATTGTTGGCTATTCCTATGGATACTCAGGAAATCTTTCGCCCGACCATTGGCCAGAGCGTGAAGAACGGCATACAGGCCGCACGCGTTGTTGATGGTCTGCTTGAACCAGACTGCGTCCTCCTCGTCTTCGTTATGCTCGACCATCCAGTCTTGGGCTCCGGCTTCCTCTGCTTCTAGTCGAGCCTCAAAGGTAGGCGTCGTGGGAAAGACGAGAACGAGGGCAAGAATCTTCTGTGGCAACAGGGCAGGGTCGTCAAGCGCGAGGACGTCCTCGAACTGAAGTGAAGGCGATGCGCCCAGCAGGGCTATGAGCTCATTGAAGACATCGGGGTTCGACTCGAGCGGGATGACGGCCTTGTTGTAAGTCTGCGGCATTGTGAGGGTCGTGCTTGAATATGGGCAGCTGGTTACGAGTCCAACGTAAACAAGAAAGTTTAGTAACATGCGGCTGCTTCGTAAATTGTACACTTTACATCGGAAAGCCGTTTGCTGATGGCAAACCCTGCTTCCAGAGACAATGCGGTATTTCCAGAGACGATGCGGTATTTCCAGAGACGATGCGGTATTTCCAGAGACGATGCGGTATTGAGATACTGTGGATGCCGGCGTATAGGTAATCTTGCTGGAGCGATGATGAAGATGAAGTTGTTGTTGACAAAGCCTGGCGCGCTGCTTACTGAGCACCCAGTTTCGCTAAGCACACCAAATCACAGCGCCCGCCGCCCGTGGTTACCATCTGCCACCAAGGTGACATGGGTTATACGAACCGGTCATCATTAACGCGTTTGTTTTTTTCGAAGTGCATATATCAAGGTAGTTACTGTTTCCCTTCAGATAATGCCCTCGCTGAACTTACATATCAGTCCAACTTATGGCCCACCCATCAGGGATTATCTAGAGGCCCAGCAGCTTGCAAAGGAACTTTGGACCCTGAGTCGGTCTACCAAAGTATAGTATCTTATAAAGGCAAATTTGGTACTTGTTGAAACCTGTCAAGGTTCCAACACAGAGAGTGACGCGAAAACATAGTTCTCGGATGCTGCATCCACTTAACTTGTCGTCGCCACGGCTGGGAAAGGTAGAAATGTAGCTTTGTGTGTGTGACGCTAACATACGACTGGGTAACTCGCAGATTTCGAAAAAGCATCAGGATAGAAATATCCATCAGCCCAGGAGAGGAGCGACAGCATGGAAATGGCTTCGAATCGATGTGATCGCCCCGAGGCGTTGGGTTGTGAAACAGCTGGCTACATACAGGTCGCGGATCCTCAAATTGAAGGGATGCAAACCATCGAGTGCTGCAGCCACGCCTGGAAGAGGTTCGTATGCTTCTTGGATATTGACTTACGCAATAGCGAAATCATACACAGCCCTGATCATAGCGATCGTTGTGAGAGAATTATGTTCAAACAGCAGGTGTGTCCCCAGAGTGCGGGAATAGGCGGTATACAAGATGAGGGGCTGTTGGTGATAGTCAACAAGGGCACGGAGGTTGATGGTGACTGGGACCGGATCCGAAAACTCATTCGTCTGTTTTAGATGCATGTGTCGTTATTTGGACACTCTCATTAAACGCTTTCAAGCCGTGGAAGCTTGAGTTCTCACTAAGCTGGGCTTCAAGATCCGGTTTTGTTTTCTGCTTATTCCTGACTTTACGGGATGATGGCACCTTCTCTCCCGAAAATGTCGTCCAACTTTTGCGATTGAACGCCGGTGGCTCTGGTACTGCAGCATCCAGCTGTAGTACTAACGCCCGGTGTTAAGCGGGCTTATTCGCGGCGAGGGCACAGTCCCACAGCGCAAAAGGTAAGCAAAACACACGAGAGCGTAGAAGTTCGATTTCGGAGCAGCCGACCACTTTCAACCGGTACTGTGAAAGCAGCTCTGACTCGAGACGCCCGGTGAAGGCTTGCGTCCTTGACCTGGCGGATGTGGCTGAGCAAAGATCGCCGTGGGGCGTCGCTGTGCCACTGTAGATTCCTCGTCACGCGGTGGCTGTGGTGAGAATATCTCCCAAGTGCACTCTGCTAGAATGGGCTGGGTAGGCTGCCATTAACAGGTCAGTGACATCACATGTTTTGGAGGGTCGGATTAAAAAGCCATGTGTTCCCTTCGGACGACTATGGAGATGTTGGGACCATATTTTAAGGGTCCTGAATCTCACAGACGCTCTTGGCGAACTTGATCAAACTCTACTTCAGAAACCAGAAACCAAACATGACGTTCTCTTCAGAGCACCTGCGCTTAAAGCCTCTGCCGGATACCCCTGTAGACGAAGCTCCGCCGCCTTACGAAGCGAAGCCGTCCCACAGTCCGGCACCCGGGAGCAGCCAGCCGCCGCCCCCGCGGAGCGATCAGCCTGCTCAGTCGCAGATGGCTCGGCAATTCCCAGCAACGTTCAATGTATATAGTCAAAGCTTCAGTAGGACGTTGTTGCTGGGCGAGCATAGAAATGCGCCATTCTATGCCATGTCGACTCATAGCGGATTCAGCAGCTCGCCGCCCATCGTGCTGCATTCTGGACCGGCCAACACGTTTCCTCCACTCGCATCCGTGGAGTACCATACCTTCAGCCACAGGATGAGCATCACGTTACCACCAGCGCCAAAGGGAAGTCCTGGAGGAGGTCCTGTTATCGAGTTACAGTCGAGGACGAGCTTCCCCAGCTCAACCTATTCGTTTACCATGGGTGTCGGTCCCAACTGCGAAAGACTCGAAGAGTTTGAATGGCGGACCAGCTCCGGAGAGGCCATCGCCATTCTCGATGGAAGACACAGAGGCTGGAAGCTGGTCCGGCTCTCCCATGCCGCCCAGCGGAGTGCTGGGCGCGACGTCATCACGGGAAGTGATGGAAGAGAGGTCGTTGCAGCTTGGACGGATGCGCAAATGAGCATAAGCAAGGCAGCGAAGTTTGGCTTCTTGGGCAGTGGCCAGACCGGCGAGTTAGGAGAGCGGTGGGCCATCATGGCTGCCATGTCTGGCTTGGCTATTTCCGAGCGCGAGAGACAACGTCGTAGAAATAACTCTGGGTCTGTCGGCTGACACGCGCAAGAAAGGCGCGGAGCTGTCCGGATTTTCCTTGCGCCTATAGCTTTCTAGTCCAAAATTTCTGTCGGTCCGAGGTGCGAGCCAATAAAATACGAGTTCGCTCTGCATATACGCCCATCTCGCACAACAACTCGTATCTAATGCAGAGATCAGCTTCTAGACGCGCTCCCCCTGCTTGTTGACTTCTCTTGGGAGAAAAGCTCTCATATTCTGCCTGCGGAAAGAAATTATGGGAAGCTCTCTTGCCCCGTCCCGCTTTCGTCTTACAGTGCCTATCAGAATGCTCAGATGTCGATCAAGGGCGCATTTCGTAAGGCGTCCAACTATTATTGATGCTTATTATCAGTCCATGATCTTATTTTTTCAATGCGGGAACTTCTTGGCACCGCTTAACGACCAGTGAGCAATTTCTCTTGAACAAATCGCTCGCCGTTCAACGGCGACGCCGCTGCCATCATGTGCCGGCTCCATCGAGACATCGAGTTGAGCAATGGATCATGCTCATATGTCAGAAACAAGGCCTACTTGAGCAGGGTACCATGGTCATCATACAGCGCGAGCATCATGGCTTCTCGGAATTCAAAGCCGAGGAAATTGTAAAGAAATTAACAGTTGCAGATGGACGTAACGTCGGTGGATAGCTACCAGCCTCAGAAGTAGTATTTGACGGAAGCACATAATTCTACAGTCAAGTCCGTCTTGCTCGCCATTATTCTCTCACCCAGTCTTCTCACCCAGTCTTCTCACCCAGTCTTCTAACTCAGTCTTCTCACTCAGTCTTCTCACTCAGTCTTCTCACTCAGTCTTCTCACTCAGTCAGCACTTACTTGCTTGGTACTGACTAAGCCATATTCTTATACCCCCTTACCCGTCGCGCACCCATCTGAGTTCAACGAGATGCTTGGGCAACACCCGCTTGCTCTATTCTTCTTTCTGGTGGCCTCTTCGCGGTCTCTCCTGTGTCAGGGAGCACCCACTGGTATCGTGTATGTCTTCCGTGGCGATGTCAGGTCGCCCGAAGAGATCAGAGCGGCGGGCGGTTTCCTTCCCAAAGGTCAGACAACTTTCGACGACCACCAAGGCGATAGAAGTCTTTACAACCACGCCAAAGGTATTGGGGCAAAGAGCACGGACGAGGACGCATATGTTTCTACGTCAGCCAGCGAACTTGTCACTACGACTTTCGTGTACTTCGAGCCCATCGCCTACATCTACAAGATTCACGTCACACCGAATATGATCGATACCGTCGGCACGTTGGGCAAATACAGCTTTGATGAAGAGGCTGAGTTTGCGGCACTAGGTGGTATCAAGTTTGGCCAAATCGTTTCTTGGAAGCACTGGAAGAGCAAGAAGCTTGGGAAAAAGGTTCGAAACATCTACTACAACAAGGGTAAATACGGCTCGGCGGTTGCTGGTGGCGTTCGTTATAACCTGGCTGGATTCCCTCCGAACCATCCGGCCTGGGACGAAGAACCTCGGAAGAGTTACAGGCCCTCTAAGCGTGCTCTGGATGAGAAATCGTAAGAGTCTGGTAAAAGTACGTCCACCCACTACTGGGAATATCATGGCTTGATCTCACTCATTTCCAGCACCCTCCTCCTGGGTCGTCCATGACCCGCCGCCTCGTCGTCACGCGGCCCTACGACAATCAGATGCTCACCGATGCTTCCTCTGCTGGTTTCCATTACCTTGCGAAACGGTGCATATGTCAACCTTTCGACGAGAAGACGACCTTCGAGAGGCTCTTGGCGGGTTCCATTGAAGAGGCCTGCCGAAGAGACCCTCGCCCCTCAGGTGCCAGTATGGGCACCCAAGCGCGTTCTGCCAGAGGGCACTCTGAAAGCGTTCTGCTAGACGATCAGGGATGTAGTGCGCTGGAAGACATGAATTCGCCCTTGTTGATACACCATCCTGCGTTGTTGCCGTGCTTCATGGTGCTGGATACTAAAAGTTTCCGCTGAACATCTCATTAGAGGGAGAGTTGGAGAGTTTGGCGTGAAGCCTTCGGTGGGACGCAGGTCCCAGTAGCGTCACTGTGAAGTTGGAGCAAACGGGATGCTGCCAGATCGAGCATGGGCACGCCAAGACAGCATCGAATGTTAACAGTTGACCAGGCAGTCAGTTTGCGACGTCAAGCAGGCGAAACTACGTATGAGAGCCATAGGCTTAGAGCGATGACCACAAATGAGACCGAACAGTAGTGATCGTGCGGGCTTGCGTGTGGGCTTGCGTGTAGGCTTGCTCTGGCGAACGTCGTTTCAACCCCGTGGCCGGTCGCTACGTAAGGAGGAACGGGGCCGACTTCTCAGCATTGAAAACTACATCGGAGACCCTTGTGACAAGGCAGAAAAGTTCGGCGGCTATACTGTATACATGTCCTCATCTGACGCCGAAGAAGAACATGACCGGCGCACGAAGGCTTCAGCCGTTTCCGGAGAAAGGTAGGTAAACACGCATCAGAAACATGGTGCACAGCACATGGCAGTTCGTTTAATCACTGGAAGACCTGCAGGCTGTTTCGTTTGGTTCCTGAGGATCAGAAAGAGCTTCAGACGAACGGTGAATACCAGGTCAGAGATAAGCTCTCAAGCGCGCGAGAATGACTCGGACGATTTTGGTAATCGCTGCTAGAAAACGGCGTTTCCCTGTTTACTAACAGCTCTGCGCGGGCGCATTCAGGGGCAACTATTTCTGTGTGCGTCATGTTGATTGGGGTGCAACGCTCTCGGGCGAAGTCTCGACAAGCCAGCGCAGATTGAGTCAGGCAGCTAGCTGGTCGACAGGTGACGTTACCATCGGAGTTCCAGGCTCTGCAGTGTCTGTGAGCCAGCCGCCCGTTGTGGGTGGTGTATGTTTTTTGGACAGTCCGGGGAAACAAGACACGATGATCACAAAGCCAAGCTTTCGAGGGCCTGGGTCGAGATCGACTCTCCATGAAGGCAACCCCGTGTGGCATCGCGATTTTACTTGAGAGAGTGGACTGAGCTGGGCTGGGTCGCCGGAGTCTGCAGTGCAAATTGGTTGGATGAACAGGCGAGGATTGCCATATGATCGGCGATGTTTTGTTAAGGGTGACTGCTGACGGATCGGGCAGACCAAACGGGACATCCTTGTTCAGAATCCTGGCCAAAAACGCTGGCGACAGCGATGCGCGGTCGCAACGGGAGACCCAGCGCCTCGGGCATGTCTTGCTGGAACCAGTGGAGCAAGTAAACCAGGTGAGTGATGTGCGGTGAAGCGCCCAGCCGGGATGAGAGATTTGACGGGGCATGAGCGGCGAGTATGGGACGACGAGGCCACCGCCGAGAGGCCCGGCGGTTGGCAAACGGCATGGAGAATGGAATCGAAGGTGGAAGTACTTGTAAAGAAGCAAGCAGCAGAGCAAGACATGTCATCAGGCATGGCTATACGTGTTAGTTATGAAGTCTGCCGAGAGCCGAGAACAAGGACAAAGTCGTGGTGATAACCCAGGTGTCGGTCACACGCCCTTTTGCATGAGAGTAATTATTGGCTTACCCCTTTAACGTCGTCATGGCCTTGGGACCAACACGAACGACGCAATGCGATGGTGTGGGCACGGGAAGTTTATCGTGAAATTGGGTGTCGCCTTGGCACCTTGCCCTACTGCGTATAGCGTTGGATGACAACGTGGTGGGCTGTGAATGGCATACTTTATTTCGATTAAACGCTGAGAGTGGAAGAGGGAGAGTCAAGTATCATACTTTGTATTGTGCGGAGCATGCATGGATATCTGAGATGAGCTGCACCCGCCAGACGGAACGTCGGCTCAGCAGAAGGCCAAGCGTAATTATCAGCAGCCGAGTCTAGGCAGATAACGGTGTCTGCTTCCGCGACGGGAACCACTTCAAGACCCATGAGGAGACCCGTTTGCGCCGGGCAGATTCCGCCACCTGGGTTGCCTACTGTGCATGTTGCGCGGGTCTCAGCCGTCAATGGGCAGGCAGTTTTCAGTCTCGAGCTCATGTCCGAACAACGGTGGGGGGCCTGACGCTGGAACGCCTAAAAGGAGCAGAAAGAAGGAGCCAATACGGAGTATTGCAAAGGAGTATTGGCCGAAGAGATGGGTAGCCAGCTTCTAGGCGAGATTCGAGAACGAACAAGGCCCACACGGTCGGACGCTTGCCCAGTCCACGTTTATCGCATTCACAAGAATAGGGATAGAGGGAAAACACCAGCAGATGGGTGATCTTGTTGCCGGTCTAGCCAGCCGAGAGGCCTGGATTGCAAGAAATGACCACCTGAAGCCTGCTGGCTCCTTGGTGTTTGTCTTGCGATGGCAATAAATGAGGTGAGGAGGAGTCAAAGACAAGGCAACCTGGCCGAGTGCGCTTCTGCTGCTGCTGCTGCTGGGCGGCAAAGAGACTGAGAGTCTGGCCAAAAGATTGGTGGAAAGGGGCAAACATGCTGCACCGCAAGACCAGACCGAGTCCAGGGCTGCGCGGCGCAGGGGAAATCAGTCCTCCTCGGCGCAAGCATATGCGTGGTTCTGTGTAGAGGCAGAGTGGTAAGAGGTTTTGAATCCCCCTGAGGCTCCGCATGGGCGGCCAGGCACATGGAGGTCCAGCCTCTTTTGGGAGATGGTGCGTAGAGCGTTGATTGAAGCACCGGAGACTGCAGGGTGAATCTGGTGATAATTAAGAAAGGAGAGGGTCAGGACTTGGCTGTTTCAGGGTGGCCGACGGGATCTGGCGGGGTTCTGACCAGCATCTTGCCAGGACACGGCGCCGACATGGCCAATCGGTTCGGCCAGCGAGCAACAAAGTGGAATTTCTCGATGACGAGAACATCGTGAGCCCTGGTCGACCCCGGCCGACCAGCCCCTTGCCAGTCACGCTCGTCCCATGTCAAGGGGGCTGTCTCAACTGTACTCCGTACGCTACTGTGAAGTGCGCAGTAGTGTGGTTTTGTTCTCTTTTTTCTCACCCATGTCATCTGGACTTCCATCCTCAACTGACAACCAACTGCGCTGTTTGTTGCTTTTCCATCTTCCCCGTCAGTTGACCTCCCTCTCGACCAGACCTGAAGTCGACTACACCCCATCGACTCTAGTTTGTCTCTAGAACCATGTTCATTCACTATGCTTCATACACACTCCCGCGTAAGCGCAGTCGGCACTGGCCGCCCTTGGCTACGGTACAAGTCATGGATGTCTGTCTTCTCACCAATACCAACACCCTGGATGCGCCCTGGTGACTCCATTCCCCTGGGCCTTTGCAGAGGCTACCGCTCTACCTTTCCGTATGCCCGTACAAGACACACCTCGTTGTTTTGCTGCCCATGCTGCACTCACCTCTCGCTGTGCGTAGTCAAGCGGCTAGCTCCCAGGGCCCATCACCCACATCCCTCCCGCATACGCGAGATCCCCCATCCCATGTTGCTCCCCACCAACCTGGCCGTATGTGATAGTCCTGCGTATAATTGAAACTTTGGCGGAGCGACTGGAATTACCATCCCTAATCTTGACCCGATGGTCTCGAGAGTACCCTGTTGACTAGTCAAAGTAGTCTCCACGGCCGGCCATGTTGACCGTCTTGGGAACAGGGCCACGATGGCTTCCCGTATATATCACCACCTTCTCCCGACCTCACCCAAGCTTTCCCTCCCCTCCCCTTTCGATCCATAGTGCTCAACTTCACTTGACTTGTGATTCTATCTCATTCCTTCGTTCAACTTCGTCATTCTTTTCACTTGACCAGGCAGTCATTCATTTTTCGGTCCCAGACCTACCAAACCACTCTCATTTCCAACAAGCTACCCAGATATTCTCACAAAGTCAAGCCCTTTTTCCGAAACACCCATCAACCACCAGCAAAGACCACCAACCGACAAAATGAAGTACACTGTCGCCTCCCTTCTTGGATCCGCAGCCCTGGTGGCTGCTCACGGTTTCGTCGAGAACGCTACGATCGGCGGTGAAGCCTACACTTTCTACCAGCCCTACCAGGACCCGTACTCGAGCCCCGCTCCCGAGCGCATCTCTCGTCCCATCCAGGGCAACGGACCCGTCGAGGATCTCACCAGCATCGACATCCAGTGCGGTGGCTACACCGCCGGTGGCGTCAAGGGCTCTACGCCCGCCAAGCTCGAGGCCAAGGTTGCCGCCGGCTCCGAGGTCACTCTGAACTGGACCCTCTGGCCCGACTCCCACATCGGTCCTGTCATCACCTACATGGCCAAGTGCCCCGAGGCCGGCTGCACCGACTACCAGCCTGGCACCGACGCCGTCTGGTTCAAGGTTCAGGAGGGTGGCCGTGAGGGCACCTCCAACACCTGGGCTGCCACTCCCCTCATGAAGGCTGGCAACCCTGGTATCAAGTACACCATCCCCGAGTGCATTGCCCCCGGCCACTACCTCGTCCGCCACGAGATCATCGCCCTCCACGCCGCCTACGCCTACCCCGGTGCCCAGTTCTACCCCGGATGCCATCAGCTTGAGGTTACCGGCTCCGGCAGCACCGCTCCCTCCGGCCTCGTTGCCTTCCCCGGTGCCTACAAGGAGACCGACGCCGGCATCGTCTTTGACGCCTACAAGGCCCAGGAGTACACTATCCCCGGCCCTGCCCTCTTCTCTTGCTCCGGATCTGGCTCCGGCTCCGGCTCTTACCCCGTTCCTTCCGCCGCCCCTGTCGCCACCTCTGCTGCCGCCTCTGCTCCCGCCGCCACCTCTGCTCCCGCCGCCGCCACAACCTCCGCCGCCGCCGCTCCCAGCGCCACCCCCATTGAGGCTGCTGACGAGGATGAGTGCGACGCTGAGGCTCCCTCCGCCGTTGTCACTCAGGCTGCCACCCCTACCCTCTCCGCCGAGGAGGAAGAGGAGGACTGCCCCGCCGAGTCTGAGGCCCCCGTCTCTACTCCCACTCCTACCCAGCCTGCTGAGGAAGACGAGGATGACTGCCCTGCCGAGTCTGAGGCCCCCGTTGCCACCCCCACCCCTTCTGCCGCCGCTGAGGAGGATGAGGAGGAGTGCCCTGCCGAGTCCGAGGCTCCCGTTGCCACTCCCACCCCTACCCAGGCCGCCGATGAGGACGAGGAGGACTGCCCCGCTGAGACTCCCGCTGCTACTGGCTACGCCAAGCGCCAGACTTTCCACGAGCGCCGCTCCGCATAAATCAAGTCGGCATGGCTCCTTCATGTGGCTTCTTCAGTCAAAGTTGAAGACAACCTAGTCACTTGAGGGGACCAACTCTCGCTGGCTGCCGGTGGGCGACCACACTTGTGTTGTCCCCGACGCTGATTCGGTCTCGGACCAATCCGTTTCATGTACAAAGTCTTTGCTGTATATCGTTTTACCTCACGTATATATCTTAACGATATAGACCGTATCATTTGTCACGTTCAAGTCCTCCTGAGCATCATAATAAGTGAACATGCTCGCTGCCTTATCTGTGCCATTTGATGATTCTTGGTCCACTCAAAGTAGTCTCGTTCCGCGAGAACACTTGTAGCTGTTCTATCTCCACACAAGAACGGAGCCTTTGCTTTTACACTCACGGCGACGACGGGAAACGAGGCAATGGATAGAAACAACATCAAGCAGCGGACTACGCACTCATGCCATCATATCGGAAGCGTTGACATGGCGCTTGATGTGCTCCCTTCCTCAAATGCTGACTCCGCTGTGCAAGCTCGACTTGTCCCCTGTCGTGGCAATTTCCTTCCTTGCGGCAGAGCTTGCTGACCGGCGCCTCTTGTGTACCGTGAGTCCAAGAATACCGGCCACCGCGACGACAACAAGAGTAACCCCAGCAACAATAACGTCAGCAACAATAACGTCAGCAACGGCGTTGGATAGGCCACCTCGCTCTTTCTCAGCATTGGAAGCCGTCGCCTCGCCCTGACTGGTCGCGCAGAAAGACATCGTGCTGGAGCAAGCACTGCACCACTCCTCGACCGTACCGATGGCTCGCCATTTCATCTCGCTGACAAAGTCAGGCCAAGAGAGGGTTTCCTGACCACTGATGTTGCCGTGTTGTCGCTGACAATCTCAAACGCCATGGTCGAGGCGTAGTCTGGCAAGCCTGTGAAATTTGCCGACACGTCGACGAGGTTGGTGAGACCGAAGAAGGCGAGGAAGGTGTCGTAGCTCCCGGAAAGTACATAGAACTTGAGGCTCCCCTGTCAGGCGACGGTCTGGCTGAGCTGCTCGAGGATGCCCGCAGCGAGAGTCTGGGCATGGATGGCTCGCTCGGGCTGGGACGCGTTGAAATTGGACTCGACCTCGGCGCTGTCGGCCAGAGTACGCAGTTGAAAGAGTTCCTCGTCTGTGACGTTGCGGGCTAGCCACGTGCGGTTGTGAATACAAGCGACGTTGATGAGGTCGAAGATGTCGTCAGCGTTCTTGTACGTCAGGTTCTCCGGCTTGTAGTCGTAAACACTCGAGAACATCGTAGAAGCCCCGTAAAAACCTTGGTTGCGTCCATGCGAGTGAGGAACTCCTCGCTGGTCCCGCAGGACTTGCACGCAGCGGCATTGGCGGGACATCCGTCGTCGCCCTTGATCCAGATAGTGTTTAGCGAGTTGGACTTCTCGACGTGAAGGAAGACATACTGGTAGCCCTTCAGCGGGCTGGTGCTATCACTGCCGTTGTTGAGAGTTGAAGTCGCGACCTCAGCATCAAGGTCTATGAGTGGGGGATACAGGCCCTGCAGGAACGCTGTTGCAGAACTTTTCAGTGAGCTCTGATCGGGAGCGCTGGCGTAGACCTGCGATGTTATATGTTTATCTTCCGAAATGTCAAGTATCCGATGAGAGGAGTCGGATTCGAGATATCGACTTCGGTAGTCGCTGCCGACCTTGTAGCACTGCTGGGCTCCTAGACTGGCGATGACCTGCTTCCCGTAATGCTTCGTGATTCCTGTTCCTCAGGTTTAGAGACCACAATTTGAACGAGGGAGAGAGAGATTGAACATACGATCACCATGGCGGGTGAAGACGAACACACCGTGAACCGTCTCGGCGACAGCCACGCCCAACAGCCAACTTCATATGCATTGCAACGCAAATCGCCGATGTTGATACTGGATAATTGAGTCAAAACCAGGGCTGAACGTCGACGGCTGAAAATCCAACAAGTACCTGGAGGACCCAATGAAGCTTAAAGGCGGCGCGGCCTTCGTCAAGGCTTCTGCCATTTAACCACCGAAGATGTCTTTGCTTTATGAGACCTCATACTAGACGTCAGCTGAAGTGGGAGTCGTGCAAGCCTCACAAGTCCGAGGAGCGGAGATGGCGTCGGTCTGAGAGAAAAACACTCGCCAAGCGCTTGGCGTGCAGCGAGGCGAATCTGTTCAGTGATGAGATGGCGGCAGTCGGTCTTGCTCAGTCTTTTTACGCCTTTCCGAGCCACAACACCGAGCCGACTTGGCAAAATAGAAGACATCGTGGTGAAGACCATGAGCAAAGATTTGGGACCCCTAGCGATTTGTCAGTTCTAATATGGAAGGACTGGCCCAGACGCATGTTTGCAAACACGTCTAACATGCGTACGGGCTAATTGAGACGGCTAATTGAAGATTAGGTCAGCTTTATTGGATTTCAGGACCCCTTCTTCGTGTATGCAGAGGGTTCAAGTAACCTTGCGACACTCAAGCGCAATGGGAAAGACTTCATCGCATGCTAATAGTTCTTTCATTCATAAATGTGACTAGCGAATGTTACTAGAAGGACGCCTAGTTTCACAGGCACATACAATGCCATTAATAATCAGATATCGTGAAGCTCGAGCCCGTGATATATGATGGAAAGGTTCCACATGGCCATAAGTGTACACTGCTCTTACCTACCAATGACTGCAGAGATATGTGATGAGTTTGGTCGCTCATTCTTTATTTTCTGGGCATAACCAGTTACCATAAGCAAGCTGACCATAGCTCGTGAAGTACAAGCGTTGAGTCAGAGTATATACAGACTTGTACCAAACAGCGAGTTACACCCACACTATTGCCAAAGCCAAATTGCATCAAATCATCACTCATTTTTTATAATTTGAATGACTATTTCACCAACACAACAATACAACTTAATATACTAAAACTAAATGAGCAGATGTGGATTCAACTCGCGAAGAACAGGTATAGGAAGGCTTGAAAATACACCTATTAGTTAATATCACTCTGGATCTTCAAGCGTGTAATCACAAGAGCGCCAGCCAGGTGCCACTGGGTGCCAATTCTACGCCTGAGCATTCAAATAACGTATTTCCCTGCGACGCAACTTTTCCAAACTAAGCATAGTCACTGATAAAGAGACAAACGAAGCTCTCTTGTGTGTGCCACTTTTCCGCCCCTCGGTAATGGCGAAAGAGAATGTAATATTTGAAGCCTGTAAATTACATGACAAACCTCCAGCATACAGTAGCTGAATCTCATGATCCGATGATGATAATCTACGTGCTGTCTACCGTCAATTTCAAAGAGTACCTACTTTGTAAGTTAAAACTATATATATAAACATGCAGTATATTTCCAGTACCTAGTGTTGCCCCTACGACCTTTGAGTTTTAGAGCCTATTCAATCAAGTCCTGAATCCATAAGGAGATACTTTAAAGACGAAGACGACGCCACAATTGGCACGACACAAAAGACGAAGGTGATGAAGATGATAACGGTAATGATAAGAGACAGGAAGAGAAATAAATAGTGGGTAAGAGTAGTGCAAATAAAGACGGATTTACAGCCTCGCGTTATGTGTACAATGACTCAAGTCTATCGTTCTTTTCTCCAGACCGGGTGCCGAGACATCAATTCCTCCTCCGTCAAAACCTATTCTGAAATTCTTGACACAGAAGCAAACTCACATTCAGCAACGACTACAAGAGATAGAGAGGTGTACGAAGTTCCACCATAGTGGAAGCTACTCTTAATCACATCGCTCTTTGCTCGGCCGTCGTTTTCCGCGATTGACATTGCCGAGTGGAGACGCGGGGAACGGGCTCGGCGCGCGGTGATGCAGCGAGTTGGCGGGTCATGTGCGCGGCTACCATTGGCAGAAGAAATTCGACACAGTGGCACTCGCAGCTACTTCAGATGACGGTCGTAGATCAAAATAAAAAAAAAAAGAGCCCTGTCAATTGCCAAGTTCTTCTCAGTCTAGATGGAGGTTTCTATGTGTCATGAGGGTGCGAGGCCGACGAGAGCCATTGGGCATAGGGGAAGTAGCTGGTTTGCATTCAGCCGAGAGGAAACGACGCACAGCAACGTGTCCACATATATGGCGGGCGTCAAAGCCATCGTTCGGTGACTAACAGTGTCAACTGATGTTACAACGGATGGGTCGTACGGGAATCAGGCGAACACCAAAGGGGAGGTCCGTTCATGGCGCTCGTCTGGGCGAGACTCCTACTGACGATTCTGTGTGTTATCTGGCGTCCTGGCATCTCGGAGAAAGTATCGGAGAATGGCGTCACAGCAGCGGCAAGGGGGAAAAGCGAAGCAGTCATTAACACACGGGCATCACTTCAGTTACGCTACGAGGGATGTTGCCTGCCGGAAGATAAGACCTCTTGCGTGATCGAAGCTAAGACTATTTCCGTCAGAAGACCTGGGCGGCTCAGCGGCTTTCCTGGCAATAAGACGAGGATACGCAGTAGATGCGAATACTACGTAAGTCCTGTGTTTTCAGCTGCTCTTTTTGGACGTGTCGGTGTAGGCCCGACGTGGGCTGGACGGATGGATTGATTGCGGGCGGGCGGTGGATCATCACGGAATTGAGGATTGATGCGGGTGGTGACGGCTGTCGGTCTGCAGCTTCATTGGGGCGGAGCTGGGAGCACAGAGCTTGGCCTTGATGAGGTAAGTGGTCTACGACGAACGCCGTGCGGACCTGAGTTGATCACGACATTGGGTGGTGGTACGAGAGGCAGCGAGAAAAGATGGGGGCGCGCAAGAGATAACGATATACCATGGTACGGGGTACACAGGATTTGATTGAATATTATGCATACACATCACATCGCAGGTGGCTCGTGGCAGGGAGTAGTTGAGAGACATGAGATGAGACAAAATTTGGTTACACTGTTTTGCTACTCGGTAACTGCTCAAGCTACTCATCCTACGGAGTGCTGTATTGGGCGAAGGCGTCAGAAAGTCAAGAAAGGCGAGTATCAGGAGAAGTGATATGAGTGCCACAGATACCCTGCTGCACACGGCCCGTTCATACTTGTAGCATACAAATACGCAGTGGTCATACCACAGTACGGGCAAGCGACTCCACCAGTGCTGGTCTTGCAAAATGACGCCATCACAGGCTCGCGTTAGCTCATCCCGATTGGGGAGATTGTCGGCCAGGATGGTAACATTGGCGGCGGCCTTAACCTCGTGGCCGGGACTCGGTGTGGCGGAATGTCTGGAGAAGGCGTCACTGTTGCGAGACGGGAAGGGAGAGGTACGTCCGGACAGGTACCGGCATCGCCTTAGACTCTGGGAGGGAAGCCCCGCTGAAAATTTGGACTGGCCTCGAGGCTTTCGTGATGGAGTATTGGAATGAGATTTGAACGATGTCGCAAGTTTATGCTGAAAAATCAAGTTTCTCGACGGGACCGACGGAACGGAACGCTGCAAAATTTTCCAATTTCTCACTCGAGAGGCCTGCGTGATTCAGCACCGACGGAGACAGACCCAGCAGATGACGAGAGAGAAATCGAAAAGGACGATCTGGACTGAATGCCGATGAGCTAATACGGCGACTTTCACACGGAATTATGGTGGTCTTGCAATACCTATTGGTGAGCAAGAGCGTCTTGCACAGTAAGTCACATGGAGGTTTGCAGGCGTTTAAGTGGCTGCCCATCGGTCAAAGCGAATGACCAAGACCGGCAGCCAATGATGGAATGAGCATATTCTTAGGTAAGCGGAAGCGTCTTACTTGACAGCAACAACACCTTGAGGGGTTCTCCAGTTAATTTTTTTTCAGTACCGTGCCGTCTCCTCAAGGAATGTAACATGGCCACGATACCTATACCTCGCACACAATGGAGACTCTGAGGCTCCCTCGAAATGGTGCAAGCAAGCATCGTCGGCATCTACGGGACGATGTTGAAGCCCACGGAAAACGCACTGTACGTTTACCTGCCCTCGACACGTACTGACGCATAGCACAAATTGACCCAAGTCTATACCTAGGAAAGATTGGAGGACCGGATGAGCTGCATTGCATCGCGGGGAAACCCAACACTTGTGTCCGTACACGTAGGTCCTATGTGCAGGTAGCTTCCAGTACTTAATACTGCAAAGAGCGGCAGGTCATGGCTGTCGGCCCAGCCTTACCGTAATCGCCTGTCGGAGTGATCCCCCGCAATTCCAATCTGTTGTTTAGGTGATAGCATCGGCTATCGGTGGTGCAGCGAGACCCGTCACCCTGCCGACTCAGCATTGGCGGCTCGCCGTAGCGATAACCGTTAACAGAAGGCTGGCTCAACCTCACTGGTCAGATGGCACTTTTTAGGGGGCTAATGGTGGTCGCCCCATCGCCTGGGTGGAACCCGAGAGCCCTGGAGCCCTGTCCGGAGCCCTGGACCCCTGGGAACCGCAGCTCGAAAATGAGTGGGCCATCTGGGGGACTACTGCGACTCGAGAGCGATAACGCCATTTTTGCCCCAAAGCACCCAAACCGCCTCCTTGGCCAGACGGACTCACCATCCAATTCTCACCGGTCGCCAGACCTGACGAACGGTTGCGACAATATCCTCTATCAAAGACGGGTTTCCAAGACACGTACAAGTAACTTGCCCGTCCCAATCACGACACATTTTCCCGACCACTACGACAGCGACAACGACAGCGCCATCGCCAACGACGCCTGCCTCCCCTGACGATACCACATCTACGATCCCATACTTACCTACTACGACTCGATACACCTGTGTACCTCTCTATCCATCCTGGTCGTTCTCACCACCACCACCATTCCCAGAGAAAGCGTCGGCGGAACCTTGTGGTGCTCGTCCGTCCCATCAATCCAACGCATCTTGCACCTCTCCTCTTTCGCCTCACCGCGCCGAACCTACCGTTAATTAAACATTTCGGTGTCACCTCTCTTCCAACGCAACCCACCGCCGAATTCAATCCCGGTTGAGAGCAGCCCTCGCTATCGGTGAAAGGAACGCCTGGAAGGGACGTTCTTCTTCGTCCGCTCCTGTTCAAAAAGCGCCCAGGCCCAGGGGCTCAACCTCCTGCCAAACCTGCTCCAAGCCTCTGCCGCAGGCCCCAAGCCCAAACACCAAGCTCCCAAGGACCTCAACAATACCTACCTTTACCTTGCAACTTACATCAGACCGCCCGCCCGCGCACGCTCGATACTTGACAACCTGCGCTCGAATTGCGTGCCCTTGCGAATTCCCCATCCTCGACCAGTCGGACCCCGTGCCTGTGGATCGTCCGGGGCTCCCTTCTTGGGAAGCTGGCAGTGAACACCAAGATTACGGACCCTGTCGGCTAGTATACAAATAGCAGTCGCGAAGCTCCTTTTCCCCTGGCTCGCACGCCATCGCCAGGTCCTCTCGCCTCACCCTCGCCCAAAACGCCCATCGACCACGAGTGTCACCCAGTGTAACCCGGGAGTCACTGTACGACACCAAGCTTCCGTTGTTGGGTCTCGTCTCTCTCCGTCTATCTCTCTCCCTCTCCGTCTCTCTCTCGTCTCTGCCCGCATCGTGCCTCTGTGTACACCGCAAGCTCTCCTCTTGCGACACACCCTCCAAAGTCTCACAGCAGTCTCTCGCATTCTTAGACAGCCCTAACCTTAACGTACCACACCGTACCGTTCCGTACCGAGCCGGCGACCGTCTGTCTCTGTTTCTGTGCTTCCCCGGCCGCGACAAACCAGCCCAGCACCGGATGATTTGACGCTACCTGCCCGTCCTGCCATCCTTATTGACTGCCTGCTCACTGAAACATATTGCGGCCATGGACCTCGCAAGCACGTCAACCGTCCCGGATCCCCGGAGCCTGAGCCTGAGTTTGAACCTGGGTCTGAGCCATTCTACGTCCTCGTCACCAAGCCATCGCTACGACGACCTTCCTCCAACATCTATCCCTTCTCCCGACTATTTCAACACCCCACCGACCTTCACCGCTCCCCCGGCAGAATTGTCCACTTCGACAGCCAACTCGAACGAGGATAACCTAACGCACTTGGCCTACAACAATGTGATTACTACAAACCAAGCCCCTTCTAAAGACAACTGCGATAGGCGGAGACTCGACGAGGGAGATAACCCCAGGTTCCCTGCCAACATGCCCACCCAGCTGGTCGGCCAGACCGTCACCCCTTTCTTGAGAGAACATATTCCCGGTATCTATGCTCCCATCGGCAAGCCAGATACCCAAAACGAGAACTCCAACATCAATCAGCAACGGGATCCCAACAGCAAGTTCTGTTACCGTCACCGCCCCGACGCAAAGTGTCGACGAGCCGCGGACGAGTCCAAGATGGTCTTGATCCAAAGTGTAAGCCAGGCCAGCCTTGACGCCCACAAGGGTTATCGGCTCCGTGCTGACACTTCATGCGCACAGGAACTCGACAAGCTCCCAAGCGCCGACCAACAAGCCATCACCCATGTGTGGTCCCTCTTCTCTGCAGCCCCCGCCAAGCACCGCGACCTCATGCTTCAGGGCATCATTACCCAGTGCTGCTTCCCACAGCTCTCCACCGTCTCTCGCGAAGTCCACGAGCAGCTCAAGATTGACTTCATGGCCGCCCTTCCCACCGAAATCTCCTACAAGGTCCTCGGCTACCTCGACACCGTATCACTCTGCAAGGCAGCCCAGGTGAGCAGGAGATGGCGAGATCTTGCCGACGACGACGTCGTATGGCACCGCATGTGCGAGCAGCACATTGACCGCAAGTGCACCAAGTGTGGATTCGGCCTGCCCCTTCTTGAGCGCAAGCGGTTGAGGGACTGGAACAAGCAAAAGGAGCTCGCTCGCAGCCAACGACAAGGGCAACCTCCCGCGCCCGAGCCGGTGCAGGGGGAGGCTACAATTGGATCTTCGCCCAACGCCAACAAGAAGCGGGAGCTCGTCTTCGTCGACGACAGCAGGAAACGACCCTGCCTTGGAGAAACTGAGGAGCCCGACGCTCCCAAGGCTGCAGCAGAAAAGGAGCGCGAGCGTCTCATCAGGCCTTGGAAGAGCGTCTACCGCGATCGCTTCAAGGTAGGCTACAACTGGAAGTATGGCCGATGCCACATCAAGACGTTCAAGGGTCACGATAACGGCGTGACCTGCCTACAGTTCGACGACGATATCCTCGCCACCGGATCCTACGACGCCAAGATCAAGATCTGGAACATTGAGACTGGCGAGGAGATCCGCACGTTGACTGGGCACACGATGGGCATCCGCACCCTAAAGTTTGTTGGAAACAAGCTCTTCAGCGGTAGCCTTGACCATACCATCAAGGTGTGGAACTGGCAAACGGGCGACTGTATCAGCACCCTCCGCGGTCACACCGAGGGTGTCATCAGCGTCGACTTCGACGGCAAGTTCCTGGCCTCGGGATCCATCGACAAGTCGGTCAAGATCTTCAATCTGGAGAGCAAGGAGACCTTCTGCCTGCGCGGCCACGAGGACTGGGTCAACCACGTTCGCCTAGACCCCGGTTCGCAGACGGTCTTCTCTGCATCCGACGACTGTACCGTGCGGTTGTGGGACCTGCGCAACAAGATGTGCATTAAGACCTTTGAAGGTCACATGGGCCAGGTGCAGCAGATTCTGTTGATGCCCGAGGATTTTGAGCCTGACGAGGAAATCCTGGCAGGCGACGTGGCGGACAATGCTTCGGTGCACAGTGGCCGCAGCAGCACGCCTTCGGCCTACGCGAACGTTGCGTCGATTCTCGGATCTTCATTCGGAGATTCGGGGTCGGCGCCTTCGGCGGAGGAAGATCGGACGGCGTTCGGTTGCAACTTTTCTTCGGACCCCACCCGGCAGCTACCGCCCCGCTACATGCTCACCGCCGGACTTGACAACACCATCAAGGTGTGGAACACGGTCACCGGAAAGTGTCTCCGCACCATGTTCGGTCACGTAGAGGGCATCTGGGGTCTGGTAGGCGATACTTTACGCGTCGTCACGGGCGCCAACGACTCCATGGTCAAGGTTTGGGAGCCCAAGAGCGGCAAGTGCGAACGAACCTTTACCGGTCATTCTGGACCCGTCACCTGTGTCGGCCTCAGCGACAGTCGGATGGCGAGTGGCAGCGAAGACGGTGAGGTGCGACTCTACAGCTTTGAAGCAGACGGGCCACTCGAAGAGTGCGGCACTCCGGCATGAGACGATGCGACTTGCGTCTCATTCACTGCTATTTTGTTTTGTTTGTTTGTTTATTGCGAGCGCGTGGCGAAACGATTCCCCAATGGCGATTTGTGAGAGATGGGTATTGGCACACGGCAAAGATGCGCCGCAACATATCTCTCTGGCTTATTATCTAGAAAAGTCCTCGGGGACGGATCAAGGAGTACAGGGAAGGAACTGGACACGAATTGGGCGGCGTTTACAGGTGTCTGGATGTGTCTGATGTGCTCCTACAGCGGACCAAAAAGGGTTAGGTTAAGACGAAAAAGCAGGAGTCAGGGATATACAACGAAGGCCAGAATAATCAATCTACTGGAACACTTACGACTCATTTCACTGTAATCACATGCTCGTGACTGCAGCTAGTCGTTTTGCGCGTTGCAGGCTCGTCAGCCTCGTTCAGGGATTTTCGTCTGATGGCGGTGCTACAGGGATAAGATAGGGCGACGGGAGGACGAGCACGCGCAGAAGTCGTGCGAGGTCGATTTTCATTCTCGGCCAGCCAGCAGCCTTCAATGGCCCGTTGGCAGCCACTGGTTGATCTCGATGGCGTGGAATCAGTTTAAACGCCAGAAGCAGCATGGTTGGTTGCTTTTTGACCACATGAACAATGTCACCGAGGACAACCGACGAGCTCAAGAACTGAGTGGACGACTCGAATGTCCAGGACCAGCCTCCGAACCTCGGCAAGTTCTGACGAATGGCCTCAGGTACAGCAAATAATTAGTGTCACTTGGAGCCATTCGAGCGTCTGGACGGAAGCGCCCAGTTCTCCACTCACCATGAAGACTTGGGGTGCTCAAGTAAAGAGCATGGAGAAATGGAGCCTGTTGTATGCGTCTCCCCCGCAAAATCACAAGCTCGGCTTGGGGTCGGTAAAGCCAGAGAGGCTGTGTAGCTCTGCTCTGCCCTTCTCTGCTGATCCGATTGCATGGACTACTTTGCCGGATTCAGAGCCATGTTACGTCACTTTCTGGGGCAGAATCACAGGCCGAGAAGTCCCATCACTCAAGAGTCATACCCTTCCTTACCCCAGCAACATCAGCATCAGCATGAACCAAGACCCAAGACCTGAATTCAGCACTGATGTGCACGCAGCTCCGCTCGTCCATTTCAGCTCTCGACGCCGACAGCCAAATGCCTTTCCGGCACAGAGTCAGGTGGATCGATGAGATTTTCGTCGACGAGACAAAAGAATTCACTATTGTCAATTGAGGGCAGTTCTTCACGTTTGCGGGGTACCAATCCCCGTCTCCGTTCCGCCGAATTGGGATGGTCCAACTTGGCTTGCCTTTGGCATGTCGTCGCAGCGCAGCGCAACGCAACGCGCTACAGACGTCTGAAGATTCGATGGTTTGAGCCACTCAGACTTGGATCCCGTGCCCTTCGGCCTGTCTCTTGTTTCTTTGATGTCTTCTATGGCCACGCTAGTCCACGGCATTCTGCGTGGAAGGCATCTGTCGAGCTTCCATCCGCACACGCCCCTGGCGCCTTGATTGCCGAATGCCCCTGGTTTTTGACGTGCCGCGGTCGAAAGGCGATGGAGTTTCGGCGGAGGAGGAGGAAGACCTCGCTCTCCTCATATGCTTTTGCCTAGACTTCTGATGCTTTGAGAGGCGTGGCTATACCGTCACACACCCACAGCCTTGGTCTGATGTTTCGGGAACTCTTCTCTTCTGATGCACTCGAGTCATCTGCCTACACGTCCCTGGCCTTCCCGGCCTTGGGGCTGATTCTATTCTGGCTTGTGCCTTGACCCCTCCCCCTCCTCCCATACAGCACGCCGCGCCACCTTTATACGGTTTGTGACTGCTTTCTTTGCCGTGGCTTTCATCATCGGCGCCGAGGGTGTTTGTCCTGTACTAATTAGGTTCTGTCTGGCGACTTGTTCCGATTCTTTCTCTTCTTCTATCCCGGCTATCCCAACACTTGCTCTCCCTGGCGACTTGATATCTGACTCTGTTTCCGTTATTCGAAAAGCATCATTATCGGTTGGGCCTGGCAACGGTCCTGCTTTGTATTTGGTGACCTCGGCGCGCGTTTCCTACTGCCATCCCTTGCCGGCTTCTTCGTCACATAGCTTGAAAACCATGGCCTCCAAGGTGAAGCAGGACGGTAAGACGCCGCCATCGGCGGCCACGAACCTCATCGGTATGCCTCTGCTCTCGACAGACCTAGAAACCAGGACGGCGACTGACATCAAGTACAGCTGGTGGTGGTGCTGGCATGATGGAAGCATTGGTCTGCCACCCTCTTGGTAAGCCTGCACACCCTGCGCCTCGAGTTGAAGAGGCGTCTAGCTGACAGTTCGTTGTCTACAGATACGATCAAGGTCCGAATGCAACTGTCGCGGCGCGCGAGGATGCCCGGCGCACCCAAACGCGGCTTCGTCCGCACCGGAGTCGAGATCGTCAAGAAGGAGACGCCGCTCGGTCTGTACAAGGGTCTCGGCGCCGTATTGACGGGTATCGTGCCCAAGATGGCGATTCGGTTCACAAGCTTTGAGAGTTACAAGCAGATGTTGGCGGACAAGCAGACGGGCGTCGTGAGCGCGCGAGCAACGTTCATGGGTGAGCCCTTTTCTCTTTTCATGACGAAGAGAGCGCCGTTAACAAAAAGCAAGCTGGTCTCGCGGCCGGAGTCACAGAGGCAGTGGCCGTCGTCACGCCAATGGAGGTCATCAAGATCCGTCTGCAGGCGCAACACCACAGCATGGCGGACCCTCTCGACATTCCAAAGTACCGCAACGCTGCGCACGCGCTGTACACAGTCGTCAAGGAGGAGGGCTTCGGCGCCCTGTACCGCGGCGTGTCGCTGACGGCGCTGCGACAGGGCAGCAACCAGGCTGTTAACTTCACGGCCTACTCGTACTTCAAGGAGGCGTTGAAGGACTGGCAGCCGCAGTACGCGGCCGGAAACCTGCCCAGCTGGCAGACGACCGTGATTGGACTCGTCAGCGGTGCCATGGGTCCTCTGAGCAATGCGCCCATCGACACCATCAAGACGAGGTTGCAAAAGACTCCGGCCGAGTTTGGGACGAGCGCCTGGAGTCGCATCACCAAGATTTCGAGCGACATGTTCAAGTAGGGCTTCCCATTTCATTTGCACCAGGGGTGTCACGGCAGAATGCTGACAAAAACCTTAGGCAAGAAGGATTCCACGCGTTCTATAAGGGCATCACGCCGCGAATCATGCGTGTTGCCCCAGGTCAGGCGGTCACGTTTACCGTCTACGAGTACCTCAAGGAGAAGTTGGAGAGAAGTAACCTCGCGTTTACCGGGGGCAATTACGAGGAGTAGGTGCGCATGCTTACCAGGTCAGAGGTCAGGTTGCCAGTTGTTTGGAGCTGGCAGGTTGTATCTGCATACCCAGGAAATGACGTGGTGGCTATCGTGACTTGATAACATAAGACATCAGAGGAATTGTAGATAACGCCGCACCCACATAGAGGTCCTGTATTGCGAGTAAAGTCTGCCTATCATCAGCCCGGTCTACAGGCTCGGAACCCATGGCCCCCGTGCGCTCGAGTGAAGCTTGTATCGACCACATCGCAGGTATCGGCTAGGACGGTATCTTTCTACCTGCCGGGCCTCTTGGGTCTGCTGAACCCCTGTCTCGCCGTCACCTTAGGATGCAGTTCCGCAAGGACCGACTCCTCGGTGACCTCGGACGGCTCCTCGACCTCTAGCTTCTTTTCGAGGGTCAAGCCGGCCTCGCTAGTGGCAATCTCGAGGACAGCACGCTTCATGAGCGGGTATAGCATGCGGTTCTTGATGGACCTGTTACCGGTGGCCGGGCAGGTGTAGATGAAGAGCACGGGGCTCGATTCGGTGCCGTTGTGGGTGTGGGTAAAGCGGTAGAGGGTAAAGCGCGGCTCGGTGGACGATATCGTGCTGGTGAGCTCGGCAATGGAGGAGGGCGATTCGTCGGAGGGAACAAGCTCGACAGATTCCTTTTCGGGGTTGATTTTCTGGGATGGTTAGATGAAAAGCCCTCTGGCATTGATTTACTCGTACGTACAAGCATGACCAAGTTGCGACCACTTTGGCCCAGCGCCTTCAGGGCGGCCAGTGCATCCTCGGCAATGGGCATGGCAAGAGTCTTGCTGAGGTGGATCTCGCGAGTTCCAGTGCCGGTGCTCGCTTCGGCCTCAGCTTGTTTGACGGCGCCGAGGCTACGCTCCTCCTCGGTCAAAGGCGCCTCGAGTTCGGTGTGGGCGTCGTGCTTGGCGAAACCTTGAGCAGAGAGCTCTTCGGGGGTGGTGGCGAATATGGACTCGCGGAAGTGTTCGGAACCTAGCTTGCGGACGAGGGTAAGGCGGGTTGAAGCGAAGAGCATCTTCTGGCGAACCTTGGCCGAGTCGGGGACATAGGTCACCGCGGTGAGGTGAGGCGCAGTGTCATGGCGACGAAGCAGGGCGTAGAGAGCCTCGTTGGGCTTGAGATGAGGTTGCAGGGAAGATAGGTTATCGTCAAAGGAGGAAGAGGACCTCGGGAGGAATTGGAGGGGTTGGAGGGTTTCGGCTTCAATGGTGACGAGAAGTCCGAAGTTGTCGTCTGAAGATAGAAGAGAGTTGAACTGGGAGACGAGCTCCTGGGAGGCTATTAGAACAGTCAGGGTTGAACTTGGGAGGTTGGTCAAAGGGGGAGGTGGAGGGTGATCGTAGTCGGTGAAGCAGAGGTGGCCGTGACATACCAGAGATGCCGGACTGCATCCTGGCGGTCGCAGGTATAGGATCGCGTCGCAACTGGATGGCGACCCTAGGATGCAGCAGGGCAAAGTAGTATTTGATATACCTAGACAGGCGCTGGCCCTCAACGACGAACGATGTGGCGGTGACGAGATGATGGATGCGGACAGGAAGCTGAGGTGGAAGACGCGGCCCTGATGCTACGTCAGCTGTTGGGTGGATTCCACTGCGGGGGGACCGTTGGCGGGGCATGTCGCGGGAGGTGCTGCGGCTAGTCACTGGACCGCCTACCTATCCTATTTTCGATCTTTGGTGCGGGAGTGCACTTGGGCGGGCTTCCGCCAATGGCCACCATCCATACCGAATAACTAGGTAGGGGATCGCCAAGGTCAGACCAGGTACCTTATGTAATCTATCTTCGGCTGCTTGTCCGGTAAGGTAATTAAGCCAGCAAGGAAGGCATGATACACTGGGTTGTTTCCATGAGGTTTGTAGAAGCTAACCACCAATCTAGGCTGAAGAGGCAGGAAAACAGGATTCTGTCATAATGTTGTAGCATGAGAAGCTTCGGGCATTACTTCATAATGTCAGCAGCGATTCAGCGCATGCCTCGTTTATCCCTATTTGAACGTTACGTCGTTTACCCAGAGCCACCATGCCAGCACTATGCCTACCGCAGACGTAACAACAATCTTTGCCGCTTGGATGTTGGCCTGTCTGCGTATTGCCTTATCAGACTTGGTGTGCGCCTCCTTGTCGTTCTCAAAAGGGAAAGCCGTGTTCGGCACCTCCTTATCGAGGAAATCGCAAAGTGGCTCCCACCCATCTTTGCCCACCCGGTATACGAGCAATCTCTCCGAGGCGACGTGAGCTTTGATGCGCTCCGAGTGCTGGCGATATACGGCAGGCGCCGCCCGATGTAGCTCCTCCAGATTGCTCGCGCCGCCGAAGAAGCCGCGTATCGTCTTCTGCATGGCGAATCCTGCTCGATTGCCGATGATGGTACCGACGCCTTTGAGGAAGATGTCGACGAACGGCCCAAACAGTGGACGTAGTACTTGGCTGTCGAAGCTAGCAATCCAATTTTCGTAGTCCCTTTCTGTGAGTATCACTTTAGCCTCGGGATATGCGTCGATGAGGTCCAAGGCCCAGAAGCAGGAGAGGTCCGTCACAGCGTCGTACACCCCAAAGAGCTCGTCCCAATCTTCTCGCGTGAAAGGACTGGGCTGAGGCGACATGCCCTTTGCGTTGATTTCGGGCCACTTGGCGATAGCCGCTTTCTCGAAAAAGTCCCAGTGCGTAGGCTTGGTACGCGAATCGAGGCCATGGAAGACGTGCTTAAACCTGAGCAATCGAAGCGCCGCCGCAAGCGAATTTGTTCCTGTGCGAAGCATTCCGACGCACAGCACCTGTGGAGGGCCGGCATTGCGAGCTTTGTCTTCTACAGTTGCCATTGTGGAGACGAAGCTGGCGATGATGTAGCTGAAGATGAAGCTCGTGCCCGTTGTTGTACCAGCTGGGTCCCCTTCACTTATGAGCGAGCTTCAGGATAAGCGCTAGGCCGAGATGGACAGACGAGCTCACCAGTGCTGATGGAGCACCCTTCAGATGGACGTCATACGCGAGGTGTTTCTGGGGTCGTCACCTGCTCATTTGGAGCAGCCCGCGGTACTTCTCCAAGCTCCTACCGATGATATTGATAAAAGGCCACTGAGTGTTGCTCTTAAAGAAGTGAGCCCATATCCTGAGAACTGCCAGACCCAGAAATGCAGGGTCCCGGTCGACGCTGACTTCAGGCTCGTCGTCGTCAAAGTCGACCACGTCGTAAGCCTCCTCAACGATGCAACGAACCCAATGCAGGATCCTGTCCTCGCTATCTACGTACAACGTCAGCTGGGATCAAACATGCCCGCAATACTGACAACATACCACTGAGAGGCACGGCTGCGGAAGTCTCGGCCAGGCTGAAGAGCCACTTGCTCAGCAGTACGGCACATTCGAGGCCCGAGAGTGAATGCCTGACACTCCAGAAGAATGCTTGGCTGCGAGCGACGCGATCAACGCCGAGTCTGACGGGAATACTGAGCATGTGAGCCGTGTACAGCAAAGCAGTGATGACACCGCTGCTGCGCTCGACAGCTGGCGACTGGCTGATGGCTTTGGCGATGCGGACCGGATCGCGTGTCTCCAACATGCGATAAGGACCGAGGTGAAGGTAGATGCGGACATAGGCGAGACCGAGAAGCGAGCTGGATGTGAAGGGGATGGGCCCGTTCTCGTTGTTGGGATCGAGGCTTGATTCGGGAGCTTGCTGCCACCCGGCGGTCCATGAGCGTAGCCCACGCCTGGCGGACATGTCAGTAATGTTGAAACGGCGACATGTGGCCATTGTACTTACTCAAGCTTATCTACCTCTTCACTCGGCAAGGACGCCGAGTGATCCGTGACGGGCAATGAAAGATCTCGAACGATGTAGATCCTCTGGAGGAGGCCGTGGAGAAGCATGTAATTGCCGAGTGGCGTTGGAATCGGATCAAGGGGCGCTGTGCCGTCTGTGTTTCTCAACAGCAATGACAAGGCGTCCTGTAGAAACAGCTGTGGTTTTCCTGCGTCGCTGCGAGCAGTCTGCCATTGCGTAGCCGTCGCAGCTTTCCACTCTCCCGTAGAGCAAGGTAGCCGAAGGCCGACCTCGTTGCTGCGCAATACCGGGTAGACGTCATAGGCTATGGTTTCAGTATGCATGAAGGAGAATGCGACGAGCTTGGTACGCCGTACGGACTCCTGGCGAATCCAGGCGTGCCAATCGGCATGAAGCGTGGTCTGCTCAACCGCATCGTGAGGCTCATCTTCTTCCCTCAGACCAATCTCGCGGAGAACCTGCGCCAGCAGCGCCTGTAAGGCAAAAGCTTCTTGCACAAGAGACACCTTGGGCTCCCATGTTGCATACCCCATCAGAGAAATCAGCGCGCGAACCGTCTCGATGGGTTCCCATGTACCCCAGTCTCTCTCGAGAAGACTCCGTGAATCTCGCCTCTGCGGCGAGAGGCTATGCATGTGGAGCAGTGAGCCGGTCTTGGGTCCGAACCTACCGGACTCTTGGACGAGCCTCTCCATGAGAATAGCCTTGCCTGCACGAAAGAGCCTCTCGGACATGCGGTGTTCGAAACAGTACTGGGCCCCTACCGCCGCAAGGCCGAGTATGAGCTCAAGGGAGTGGTCGAATAGGCGCCATGTTGGCGTGTGGAGGTAGGGCATGTGTGAGTGGAAGCCTTCAAAGTAGGACGTCAAGTAGCGGGTCAGAGCATGGCGTGACGGGAATTTGAAGTTTGGATCAAGAATATCTCGGAAGGTCTCAATGGCTGCGCTGAGACGTGATCGCTGCTCGTCTGATACGCGGTATGGCTGAGCTTCAGAGTCGGCGGAGCGAGGGACTGTTTACGACTTCAGAGAAGAGCAATGGGATGCCGTGACGGTGACTTACCAGCGCCGGGCAAACTTTCTGATATGCGGTTTCCCGTCGGGGCCGATGGCAGCCAGGAGCTGAAAGGGGTACCAGGCCGGGTCCTGTTTCCACAGGGCCCGGGTGTCGCTGTCTCTTCCCTGGAGTGTCTCATCCCGGACTCATCACCCTCTTGGTCTCTATCAGGGCCGTGGAAGTAGGGACTCCATTCCGGAGGAAGGCCAATACCTTCGACGAAGCTCGCGAATTCCCGAAAGTGCTCGTCGAACCCCACCATGTCTTGATTGCCTGAGGTAGCAAAGCGTGTCAGCTCGAAAGTCAAATTTAGAGGCCATGTAGCGGCAGCAAACCATTGTCATAGAATTGACTCGTCATAAGTGTCTGCTGATAAGATGCATCTACAAGACTGCCGGCCCTGGGCACAGCCATAGAATAGAGATCTTGTGGTTGCGGTGGCTGCGGTGGTGGTGGTGGCTGCGACCAGTGGTCTACACTCATGCCAGACAGAGAGGCCGCGGCCGCCAGGTCAGCTTCCATCGGCCCATGGCTCGCGTCTCCGGGTTCCGGGTCCGACGGAACTTCTGGAGACTCGGATCCGTCTTCGTGGAAGGCAATCCGTTGGTGGCGGGTCAAGAGGTCCCGCCTCGCGAAGGCTGCTCCACATCGGCATATGAAGGGCTTCTCTTTGGTGTCTGAGAGGCAGAGACATCAGTGTGAGCCACGTGGAACAGCTGGGAGGCATAGCATGGGATGAACCAGTGTAACGCAGGGCCTAGCACACAGGTGAGATACAGTCACTTGAGGTGACGCCTGGTGGAGATGGAGGCAAGGAGAAAAGAGATAGGAGTAGGTAGGTGTGGCAGGACTGACGGGTCCGCACATGGCGTTCCAGATGTTCTGTGCGCTTGAAACTGCGTCCGCAATGCGGGCATGACCGGTTCGAGCCGTGTTCGACTCGTCGCCTTCGTTTGACTGGGGTCGAATGCGGTCTGGGATGATGATGCGGTTGTGTTTGCGCCTGCAGCCGTGACTGCATCTGAGTCTGTAAGCCAGCTCCTGTGTCCGTACTGGCGTGCGACTGCATCCTTTCCCACGAGAATCACACTTTCATGAGGTAGTTGGAGGTTCGTGAAGCAGGTAAGGTTGGAGAGCAGCCCTCGTTGGGGCATGCCACGGCTTATGTTGGAGAAGAAATCGACATTGGTGGGTCCGGGGTCGTCTCCAAACCCGTCTCTTATCTTTGGAGGAAATGACTCGGTCTGTCACACCCCACGATCCTTATCTGCGACCCAGGAGTCCCCTCGTCATCGTCCCCCGTGATATACTACAAGTATATTGCATACGCAGCTTGAGCTCTGCTTTTCTCCGAAGACCCAATGCCTACGTAGTATCTAGCCAGCTTCCCCGCACTATCCACTCATGATATCTAAAGAATGTGCCACTTACGTGTGCCTATGTACACTTGTAGGTCAGCGCCTTGGAGTAATGTTGATGTAACAGCTTCTACTCCACCGCATCGTAACCTGAAAATAAGCTGCCCCCAATCTCGCTACCTGTCTACCACCCTTACCCGAAGAGAATACGCTACTAAAGAACAGTCACTAAATCTGTACCATGTTCAGGCTGCCAGGAGTCGCGTTTATCACTGGTGCTGGAGGCACAGGTGCGTTCAACTATCATCAAATTCGTGTTCGTGAAGTGTCTAAACTCGTCTCAGGCATAGGTGCAGCTGTTGCAAAGGGATTTGCTCACTCGGGGTGCACGAGATTTGCCATCACCGACTTGAAGCCAGAGTCACTGGAGGGTACTCGCAGCGCCATCATCGCCATAATCCCAGACGCAGAGGTTTTGGGCCGGGCCGGTGATGTGTCGGACGAAAGCTTTGTGAATCACTTCGTGGAAGAAGCCATACGGAAGTTCTCTCGTATCGACTATGTCGTGAGCTGTGCTGGCATTCTCGGCGAGTCAATGCGATCTCACGAGACGTCAATAGCCGCATTCGATCTCATCACCAATGTCAACTACAAGGGCAGCTGGCTGGTATCAAGAGCTATCCTCGGTCACATGATCAAGCAGGAGCCTTTGGAAGAGAACGCAGGTCAGCGAGGATCTGTCGTAAACATCGCGAGTCAGTTGGGAGTTGTCGCTCGGCCAAAAGCTGGTGGGTTCATGACAAAATTGTGTGATTGCTTCGTGTTGACTGACGGCTGTTTCTCCACCCAGCACCATACTGCGCATCGAAAGCCGCCATTATTAACATGACCCGGTCAGATGCCATCGACTACTCACAAGACGGGATCAGAGTCAATTGCGTTTGCCCCGGAGTCATTGCTACGCCCATGACCACGGCGTCCGAAGAGCTCGTCGAGAGACTGAGACCAGCGATAAACATTGCGCCAATGAAGCGCATGGGGACACCGGAGGAAGTGGCTAACGCCGTGCTGTTCCTAAGCTCTACTCAAGCCTCCTTCGTCCAAGGACACGCGCTGGTGGTGGATGGAGGGTATACGATCAACTAGAGAAGACAGTTGTTGATCATGGAATGATTCCTGCGAGCCTGAGCGCTTCATCAGTGTCTACATACAAAGAACATCAGTGACCATTTCCAACTGAAGGGCTCAATGAACACATTTCCTTGGAAAACTCGCAAAAAGTATGGTCATCTGAGTTTCTTGAAGTGTCCCTTTATTCTTGCTGCTGCGCAACTTTGCCTCAGTATCATTCCTCGATGTCGTCTCATATCCGCCGTATCGTCCCTGTTGTTTTATTCCGTGTCGTCACTCGACGTCGTTCTAGCATCTCAGCTTCGTCCTTGCGTGTCTTTCAGTGTTATCTCGTACTCCTGCTCTTCAGTGTCACCCCTCTCTTACTAGTATTCTTTATTATTATTCCTCGCAGCTGTTTCCACGCTTACTTCCCACCAGCATCCTTGCTATCAACTCTGCTTGAGACATTCTTTCAGTTAGAGTCTCGAGTGTGTTATATTCCTTATTTACTCCAGGCGGTGACTCGTCATGTTTTCCTGTGCGTCCAATCACGATCTTTGATCCTGTAATCCATATCTTCCATTGGCTTTGCCCCTCTATTTTGGACCCTGGCTGGGAAGCCCCAAGGTGGCTCGGCTAGGCGCTGTGTATACATTTGGTCCTTTACCAAACTTCTTCCTGTGTGGATCTGCATTAAGGTCCTTGATTAGCCTGGTTGCCATCTTGGACAAACGACGTAACCCGTGTATTCCATACTACCACCGGGGTGTGGAGCTGGCGTCTCTCTCACTCTACCCCATTTCCATTTCTCCAACTCCAACCCGACTCGGTATTATGGAGTCGTGGCATCCAGCGGTGGGGTCAACCTCCTGCCCACAAACGAACCACCTCTTGGACATGCCTTTCATGGAGGATTTCCTTCGCCACAGCCCGGACCAATGGCACTGACCCGCATTTCTTGACATTCTCTCGCGGATTCTATGCTCTTTATGAAATGCTCGTTGGCTTTTGTCGTCAATCCAGAAAGTCCAGAGTCTTCTTGAGTAATGCTGTTTGAGGTGAAGCGTCGTTGCCCAGCATGTCAGTGTTTTTCAAGGATATCTCACCGTGAGTTTCCCCTGCTGGTTCCTCTTCATAATACGTCGCTGACATCATGCATAGGAACAACCCCATTCAAAAAGGCGACGTCGAGAAGCTACTCGAGCCGCTTGGGTTAACGATCAAACCAGACGAGTCGACCGACTACACCACGCTGCTAGCAGCAGTCCACGATTGCGCCACGCGAATAGAAAGCCTTCCAGACTATCAACCAAGACCCGACACGAAGAAATATCCCCGGGAAAACGTTCGACTACCTGCGGCAGAGGAGCAAGAGTTTGGTCATGCTTGGGCACACAAATTCCTAATTCGTGGCGACGACTCCGCCAAGGACCCTTCCGCGGGATGCTTGAAGGGGAGGAGTGTCTGCTTGAAGGACTGCATTGCAGTAGCTGGCGTCCCGCAGTTCTTCGGAAGTGATGCGTTCCAACCCTGGACACCACGGACGGATGCCACCGTGGTTACCAGAGTGCTAGATGCAGGAGCAGACATCCATGGCACTGCAACCTGTGAGCACTTCTGCAACTCCACGGCCTCTTTCACGAGCGCCCAAGGCATCATAGAGAACCCCTACAAGGATGGGTATTCAACCGGAGGGAGTACCTCTGGAGGCGCAGCGCTCGTTGGTTCCGGCAGGATTGACATCGCACTCGGAACAGATCAGGGCGGCAGCATCCGGGTACCATCATCTTTCTGCGGCTGTGTTGGGGTGAAGCCGACGCATGGTTTGATTCCTTTCACTGGAATAACAAGCGGCGACCCGATCGACGACCATGCCGGGCCCATATGTCGGTCAGTCCTGGAAGCGGCCGAGTGTCTCGACGTACTATCAGGCCACGATGGCGTCGATGACAAGTCTCTGGGGGCCGCGGCACATGGCTCTTACCATTTTAAGCAAACGCTGCGATCTGGCAACGGCCGCCTCGATGGCGTGAAAATCGCTCTTCTTAAAGAAGGCTTCAATCAGGAGGTGGTCGATCCAAGGGTCAGAGACCACGTCATGGCCGCAGCACGCAGGTTCGAAGGGCTCGGCGCCATCGTGGAAGAAGTCTCCGTGCCCCTTCATTTAGAAGGACCCTCTATATGGACTCTTCAGAAGCGCATCGCGGGATCCTCAAATATTCTTGGTCATGCATCCGGCCGACGAGGACTCGGCCTGACGGAGTTTGAGAAGGCAAGGCTGCCATGGACAGATTCCAGTTTTCAGAGGCTGTTTCCATCTACCAAGAACACCGTCATCAATGGGCTGTATCTGGCGGATAAGTTTCCAGGTTTGTATTCGAAAACGATCAACATCGGCCGGCGTATTACTGACGCCTATCAACGCGTCTTCGAGATGTACGACGCAATCGTCATGCCAACGACGCCTTTCGTGGCGCCACGTCATGGTTCGCGAGATTCCGTGCTGGGTTCGTTTGAGCCTACGATCGGACTGACGACAAACACGGCCGTGTTCAACGTCACTGGGCACCCGGCCATGTCAATTCCTGTTGGGTTCCTCCCAGCTTTGGATGACGCGAACATACTCCTTCCTGTTGGCATGCAGATTGTGAGCGGCCTGTGGCAGGAAGAGAAGGTATTCAATGTCGGGTACGCCTGGGAGAGCAACTTTGACTGGCGAACATTCAAAAGTAGCGAGGAGAGGACCCATCGACTGTCTGGCTTGGTGTCCGATGATCCCCGCACCAGGTCGAATGGCTCTGCAGTGAGCGGCAGTTCGCCTACTCTCAAACGAGTGAAGCTGTCGGCTTGAGGCCATTAAGTAGCCAGAGATAATCCAGTAATAGAAACAGGTACAAGGTCGAGTTCCTGCACGTGCACTGTCGGTACAGGTTGCTTGAGCACACCGTAAGAACGGCACCCTCGTCGGGCCCAGGTGAAAACGGAGTCCAAGGGACCAAAACCCACCCAAGTCATGATAACGCAAAAGTTGACACAAAGAGCGCAAAAAATAAGTCGATAAACAAGTATCACTACTTATGTACTTGGACAACCAATCTGCCTCTGAAAGCGCTGTCCTGGTAAGCTTCCACCACGTTGGGAATCTCATCGAACGGAAGCAGTGTGATGTGTGACCTGATCCCCTCTCTTTCGACGATCTCCATCATCCTCTCCGTCGCTGCTTTGCTCGCCACGTAGCTCCCTCGGATGGTGAGCTCTCGGAAAATGATGACGCTGGAATCGAACCGCCAACTTTCGGCTGGCAGGCCCAAGACACCCATAGTCCCTCCAATCCTAAGGTAGTTCAGGGCTGCGTTGTTCGCTGCCAAAGAGTCGGTGCATACTATTACAGCAGCAACGCCTTCCCCGTGGGTAAAATCCATCATCTGGGCATCGGCATTGCCAGCAGTTGAGTCTACCACCAGAGCCGGCTTCAACTTGTCCGGCAATTCAGCGGCCAGCTGTCTTCCGGCAGGCCTGTTGTCAACGGCGATGGTCCGAAAACCCATGGCAGCGGCGAATTGGAGCCCGAGAGACCCCAACCCCCCTATCCCCACGATGGCGACCGTGTCTCCAGGCCGCAGTCCCTCGGTGGCTCTTTCTAACGACCCCCAAACCGTTGCCCCGGCGCACATGAGCGGCGCGGCTTGGGCAAAGGATATCGTCGAGGGTAACCGGACAGTAGTCTCCGGGTCTACAGCGAGGTATTCGGCAAACGCCCCGTCGTGTTGGAAGCCGGCCGTTTCCCGCTTGTCACAGAACCTCGGATCGAGCTCTTGGCTTGTCCTTTTGGTCAAACGACATCCACTGCAGCTCCCGCAAGAGTTCTTGTAGTTGAGCGCTCCGACCCTGTCACCAATCTTCCACTCAGCAGTGCGGCTCGCTCCCACTTGGACGACGGTACCGGCCGGCTCGTGGGATGGTATCATGCCCAATGGTGAGTTGAACTGGCCTTGCAACACCTGCAGATCAGAATGACAAAAGCCGGCGGCGTGAACTCGGATGAGGAGCTCATTGTCGCGTATCTTTGGAATATCTTTTTCGACAATCTCGTATGGCCTGTTGTACTGATAATTATGAGCCATGCGTTCAGCGGCCGTTGTTCGCATATAATGAAGGCTCACCTGTGCAATCTGCGCAGCTCTCATGCGCTGGGGGAAACTTGAGTCAGCCATGCCTGAGTAGGTATGAGACACGCTCTAACTGCGCTGAAGCTTTCAGGCTCCCTGACTTGGAGCGCAGCACCGCATCTACAATAAGCCCAGGCTAGAGTTGAGTGCGGGTCATGAATGTCAGATACCGGGATCGCAGGGATGTTGAATATCATCGCAGTCCTAAGATAAGGGGCTATGTGGACTTGGAGGCTATCTCCAATTCTTTCGTGTCGCTATCAGGTCAACCTCCAATCGATAGCAACAGTTGACCTGCCCCTCTTCTGCTCTAGAGTGTATGGAGCACCAACCCAAGCGCCAAGCATAATTGTTCCCAGACTTTATTGCCCCCCCAGACTTTGGATGTCCACCCAATCAGACATGAGGGACGTCGATCAGTGGCATTTATATCTGGTGAAGAAACCTGCAGTGCGATAAGCCCTTTACAAGAGAGGGGATCGAAGGCAGGGAACGGACCAATGGAGGTTACGGCATGGGAATTACCCCTCATCTCATGGGAGAGCTTGGGCTGGTGTAAATGACGCGCAACGATATTTAGAACAGACGAGAGGCACCTGTCAGAGTAGCCTTGGGTTTCCCATCAAATTGTTGCTCCGACCCCGCACATAGCATCGGCTGGCTTCTGCAGTCTTACCAACGAGCTTCAATCGCACCATAAGTAATCGGCGTTAACAATGGGCAAGAAGAGAGTTCTCGTAAGCTATGGGGTCGACGTTGACGCGGTCGCCGGCTGGTTGGGTTCGTATGGCGGAGAGGATTCTTCGAACGACATCAGCAGAGGTACAATCCTCCTGGCCTTCACTGCCTTTGCTCCTATTATCATCAGCGACTGACTGACTTTGACCAGGCTACTTTGCCGGCACAATTGGGGTACAGAGAGTTTTGAAACTCCTAGCCAAATATGACATCAAGGCTACCTGGTTCATACCCGGCCACAGCCTCGAAACCTTTCCCGAGGACATGGCAGCAGTTCTCAAGGCCGGGCACGAAATCGGTCTGCATGGCTACTCACACGAGAACCCCACCGACATGACGATTGAACAACAGAGAGAAATTCTGGACAAAACATACCGAATGCTCACCGAGTTCGCTGGCAAGCCTCCAAGGGGCAGCGTTGCGCCGTGGTGGGAGACCAGCAAAGAAGGCGCTCAGCTTCTCCTTGACTACGGCATCGAGTACGACCACAGCATGAGCCATCACGACTGCCAACCGTACTACTTGCGAACCGGCGACGAGTGGACAAAGATCGATTACAAGAAGAAGCCAAGTGAATGGATGAAGCCCCTTGTTCGGGGCCAGGAGACGGGGCTCGTTGAGATCCCTGCCAATTGGTATCTCGACGACCTGCCGCCAATGATGTTCATCAAAGACGCCGCCAACTCTCACGGATTTGTCAATGCGAGAGACGTGGAAGACATCTGGAGGGATCATTTCGACTACTTTTACCGCGAGTATGACGAATTCATCTTCCCCTTGACGATACACCCAGATGTGTCTGGCCGGCCCCACGCGCTGCTCATGCACGAAAGGCTCATCGAGCACATGAAAAAGCATGAGGGTGTTGAGTTTGTCACGATGGAGCAAATCTGTGACGACTTCAAGGCAAAAGTGGGCCCGGCCGAAGGAGCATTGCTACCGGCCGAGCCCGGAGTCATGTTGAAGCAGTGAGGGACGCACTGGCGTCAATCAATAATAAACATACACCCATTTTGCAGAGATACGTCTTGAAAGTGCATGCCAAGGTCGTTCAAGAAGACGACGGCGCCCAATACACGATCCCGCGAGCTCTGCGGCTATTGAAGGATATTCGTGCATGCTCAGCACTTGCGCAGCGTTACACGGACGCTCCGTCAACACGACACAACAGTAGCAACAAGCCTGCGTAGCACCCTTATCCCCAGCGTCCCCGAGCCTCTGCGCCTGTCAATCAGAAGTGGGACGGATATTTGGAGTTTAAGCGCCTCTTCAAGGGTCTCCCATATCCTCAAGTTCGTAACACCGTCAAACCGGTTGGAAAGCTACTCCAACATGTCTTGATATACCCCAACCTTATCTTTGCCAACCTTGTCAGGACCCACCATCCATGCTCGTAGAAGCAATTTCTCTCCCATGGCATTTGCTGTTGGCTTTGGTCTGCCAAGGGTGGGCGACCTACGATCTTGGAGCGGCACCTGGAGCTCGTCGCGGGGTTGGGTGGACCTCCTTGTTGATGGCTATCTTGGTCGGGACTTCTCTGCCGCTACGAGATAAGCCACGCCATGCCTTGCGCTTCTTGCCATCGTCATCAGCCGTATCGCAACCGTGCTCCAAATCTACCAAGACGTTCATGCTCTATATATCATTGTGGGACAATGTCTCACGTCTCTTGAAATTGAGGCTTCTCCAGCGCACTGCTCAGCTCGATTCCCTAACCCAACTCACACATCGATTGCATCTGCACAATGGCACACACGCCATCCGAAAAGACCGACACGATTACCCCAGCGCCAGCTCGCAGCAGCGGCAGCATCGATGCTGGAAAGTTGGAAAATACTGACGATGCCCATGAAGTTTTCAAGAGGGGCGACGGCGCCGTTGATTTTCGGACCGTCGGCTGGGTTCACGCATCGGTAATTTTTCTGAAGGGTAAGTTGAGTTAAATCAATCTGGCACTGTCTATCGAGAAGCTCACGAGTGTAGTCATCTTCGCCACCGGAGTCTTGACCATACCATCGGCCATGTACGTCCTTGGCGCTTTGCCAGGGGCCATCAACGTCCTGGGCTGGCAATTCCTCAATACTTACGCAGCCATCATTCAAGGCACGAGGCCCCAATCTTGCTAGACGAGACCTCGTAGAGCTGACTTTCACACCAGGGACGTTCCGCAACAACCACGCTGGATGCCATTCCATCGCCGACATGGCGAATGTCGTAGGCGGTGTCTGGTTGAAAGAAGTTGTTGGTGTCTTGTTCCTTGTCACCTATGCTATTGTGGGCGCCTCTGGCATCTTTGGGACTTCGGTTGCCTTCAATGCTCTATCCAACCACTCCCTGTGCACCAACTCCTATATGCTGGTCGCCACAGCCTGTGTATTCGTCCTTGCTAGCGCTCGCAAATTCGAGAAGATTGCCTGGTTGACGTGGGCTGGGTTTATTAGCGTGTATGCTGGCGTTTTCATCGTCGTCGTGTAAGTCCTTCTCATCATCTATGATCTCTCAGGTGGGTACGCCTTGTGCTGACGACTGCTGTTATAGTGCTGTCACACAGGTTGCCAGACCTGCTGCTGCGCCGCAGACTGGGAGTTTCGATCTTGGATACCACGTGATTGGCAATCCGAATTTTGTCACAGGAATAACATCGGTCGCCACCATCTTTTGCTCAGGGGCGGGAACTTCTGCTTTCCTTCCCGTCATCTCCGAGATGAAGAGGCCCCGCGATTACAACAAAGCAGTCTACCTGTGCATGGGAATCGTCACTGCCTCGTATCTGACTTTCTCCCTTGTGGTATACAGGTACTGCGGGCGTTGGGTGGCTTCACCTTCTCTCGGAAGCGCAGGAGACACCATCAAGAAGGTCTCCTACGGCGTCGCCCTCACTGGCCTCTTGGTCAGCGCGTGCCTCTACATCCATGTGGCTGCCAAATATCTCTTCGTTCGTCTTCTCCGCGACTCCGAGCACCTACAGAAGAACTCGATCGTCCATTGGTCTGTCTGGCTCGCCTGCACATTTGGCATGTCTGTGGTCTCTTACCTCTTGGCTTCCGGCATTCCCATCTTCAACTATCTTTTGGCTCTGGCAGGAAGTCTTACATTTGCTCCCCTTGCCCTGGGACTGCCCGGATATCTTTGGGTTTACGACAATCAGCACTGGCGGGATGGCACGTGGTGGCGTGTGGCTGTCTATTGGCTGCATTGGGTAATGATCGCCTTGGCCGTTTTCCTTACAATCGGCGGTACCTACGGGGTAGTACAGAACATCATTGACGCATACGCCAACGGCCTGATCGGAGGCGCCTTCTCGTGCGCCGATAACAGTGGCTCTTCATAGGCCGTTGCAGAGTAGCCGGCCAGGAGAATGTGTAGGTGCGGTCACAACTGCCTGCATTCCTTAACTGTTAACGCCTGGAGTCGTTAAGTTGTAATGCAATGTACATACGCCTCATTTTTTGCGTGACCTCATCTTGCGTTTGTTGTGATGTCTTCATGGCTGTGGCTCTCTTATTCAGAGCCACGTGCTAGTTCACGTAAGGCATTTCCTCGTATGGGAACTACCTAAGAGCCTATGTATTGGACAAAAATACTCCCTACATAGGTTCATGAAGAGTGAGACTAAAGAGTGAACTTTGATCTACCGAGCTTCGCATGATCCTACTGTTCGGTACAGTTAATTACAGCATTGGAAGTTCTTTTTGAAGCATTAGAGAAGAAAGAATCAACCCACAAAGTCAAAGTTAGTCGAGATGATCTTCGCGGTTTGGGATGAGAGGCATGAACGACGTACATATAATGTACATCCTGGCCCTTTTGCCTGGCCCTATTTCTCCAAGCCGAACCTGGAGCCAACGTAAACGATAAAGGTAGAGATTTGTTCGCATTTGATAGCTACATACAATTGTGTCTTCGTCAATAACTTCATGAAATATTCAGAAATCGTCTTTCGTGTAGCAAAAGCAGTAAATCCGTGTGTCGTAAGTTGGAAATGGCGAAACCCACATTATTTCAGCTGACGAGTTACTGGACAATGACTCATTTAACTAGACCATAGTACATCATATCGTGCGCTGTATAGTTCCCTACCATACAGCAGAAGGTCATGCCCCTTTCACCTTTCACAATCCACCAGCTTCGTGTAAAGCTCAGCCCTGAAAACAGGGCTGCGCCTAATGAACTATCTGATCCGCTGCCAGAAGCTTGCAGCTCGACGTGGAGAGATTGGTGACAAGGAAGAAAGACCCCAGACCATTGCGTGAGGCGCGGAGCACGGGAACATTGAAGTCCCGACTTTCTAGTGTGTGATGGAATGACGTAGGGGAGGTTTCACAGCCGCTCGTGACTAGACCCCGAAACTGTATGAGGTATGAGTGACTTCGAACAGCTGTCACATGCGCCAGCTCCGAAGATGATACGGGCGAAGAACCTGGCATGTGTAAAATCGGATCAATATTTGTTGACGTTGATTATGTGAAGAGACGACAGGTGGCTCAGTATATGGAGTGATGTTTCTTGAAAGTAGGAGGAAACTGAAGACGGCAAATTGCTAAAATGAGAACAATGATCTTGAGAATTGTGGCATTTGCATTTCGGAAGAAATGGACGCATTGAAGTGGCCAATTTACCGACACGTTGCCAGCCCTCCGCACTCGGAACTCGTCCATGTAGCAACTAAGTTCTCAAGGCAAAATGCTACATGCTGGCCAGGATTCAACTAATTAGCGGTCGCCCGTCCTCCTAGATTTTCGACCCCCCTTTTGTATCCTCATTGCATCCTGACTTGGCCCCCTCCCTTGACTGGCATCTTCGACATGGTTCGACATTGGTATTGCGAAGGTCGTCAACACTATTCATAGGTGGAATGAGGGATGCTATACTTGACTTCAGGACTACATCGTACATTCCCTTTGGTCTACAAAGTTACCGTTTATACAGAAACCGGTGTCGAACCTGTCTTCTTCTTCTTGCCGAGCATCTTTCGGATCTCAGCCCTGAAGCTGGTCGGCGGTTCGGTAAATCGAGACTCGTACGCATCGATCATAGGCTTTTCCCAGACTAGGTCAGCCTGTGAGGCTGGGATGAAGCGCGTTCTCTTCAAGAGCTTCCATGTAGTAAATGAGAGAATGCCGACGAAGATCATCGTGTAGTAGGAGAAGAATGTGAGAGTGTCCCATCTGCCTGGAAGGAATGTCGTATACCCGAACGTGCAGACCATAAACGTCATCCACACAATGCCAATGTAGGCACAGTAAGGCTGAAAGTATCCGTAGTAAGGTAGATCTCGACGGACGAGGCCCTGAGCGTTGCAGGCTCTGTAGAAGAAGACGTAGACGACGGAGATGACGACGTAGTTGAGAAGCTGTGCTGCCTGGGTCAAGCTCTGCAGCCAGGTTACAACCTGAGCCGTGTTGTTGGAAACCTGGAGGAAAGACAGCAGGGGGAACAGCATAACGAAGGCAAAGGCCCAGATGGGTATGCCGTTTTTCAAACACTTTTTGAAGATACCCGGGGCCTGTCCGTCGAGAGCCAAGGAGTATATCGACCTCATCGCACAATACGAATAAGCGTTTCCGGCGCTGAAGATGCTTGTGCAGAGGAGAGCGTTGATGACGTGTGGAAGAACGTCGATGCCCATGTTTTGAAGCGCAATAACGTAAGGGGAGCCTTCGGCGGTGCCGGCACCAGCATTTTCCAGCGCTGGATCGCTATAGGGAACGACAATACCTATGGCCAGAGCACTGCCAATGAAGAAGATGCCAAACCGCCAGTAGACCGTCTTGAAGCCCTGCTTGAGGTAGATTCGCGGACGCATGGCTTCGCCAGCGACCATGGAGATATACTCGGGTCCCACAACCGTGAATCCTGCACTGTATATACTGGCGAGAAGTCCTTGAAAGCGACCGGTATCACCGGTTCCGATATATGTCGCAAAGGCTCCCGGGTTCTTCCACGTCCGAAAACCATAGGCGTCATGTTGGGGGTTGCCTCCGACCATTGTGATAAAGGTGAAGCAGAAAGCAATGGCGATGAGAAGGAGCTTTCCGCTGGCCAGCCAAAACTCAGCTTCGCCAAAATACTTGACGGCGACAACGTTTAGAAGGCCATACAGGACAATGCAGCCGACGCAAACGGCAGCAGCTGGAATATCGTCCCGCCAATAGCCCAGGACCAAGTTTAGGGCAGAGATCTCGAAGGGAATGAGGAAAGCTTCGTACAGAAAGAAGTTCCAGCCGGCCATGAAGCCGAACGCTTCGTCAACCCACTTTCCAGCCATGCGAATAAAAGAGCCCGTGACGGGCATATAGACACACATTTCGGCCATGCAGTTGTTGACCAAGCCGACCATGACAGAGTGGAGGGTGTAACCGATGAGCAAGCTAGCAGGTCCGCCGCGCTGCAGACCGGTACCAATACTGACGAAGAGAGCCGTGCCAATGGAGCCTCCTATAGCAATGAGCTGGATGTGACGATTGGTTAGGTGGCGTTGAAGCTGGTCGACGCTGGAGTCAATTCCGCCGTTGCTTGAGTGAGCCTCAAAGGGCGATTTCTCATTACGGGCGTCCTCGTCGCCTTTGGTCGCCGAACGGTCGAGGACACCAATGGCGTTCTTGTCACTGTCTGCGACGCCCATTTTATCGAGACGCTGTCTGCGACAGCTGAAGAGGTCCAACTAAGGCCGCAGCGAGGGAGAAGTGCCCAAATGGAGATCGGCCAGAGGTACTGTGGGTGATCGTTCTCAAATGAAGGATGAAGTAGGCTTGCTAGTCCAAAGCTTGGGATCAAGTGCTTCGGTGACGCAAATGAATGTTGGTATCAGAGAGGGAAAGAAGGGAGAGGAAAAAGACAGAATAATAGCACAATGAATTACAATGGTTCTTAAAGAGCGAGAAAGCTGGGAATCCAAACCAAACACATACGCGGGCTGCACGGCGCGACAGTCGGAACGGGGAGGACCCCAACGGCCAACGGCCAACGGGAGCTCCATCCCTTTGATGAGTGTGAGTTGGTTCCGCGGGGATCCACTCGCTCGGTCCAAGGTGTAGCCAACCAGACGACAGGAAGGGAAAGGGTCGGGGAGGCACAGAGTGTGAGGATACACCACTGACGAGGTTGTTGTGGCGAAGATGCCTGCAGGCTGTATGTGGCCAAGGTACAGGATTCATCTGTTATACTGCGGGTAGACCTGTAGCAAGTGGAGTTCAGGTGGGTTACTGTTGCAGCCTTCCATACCCTTACACCTTATCCGTACAGAGCTTACATTACAGAGAGATGAACACCACTTGGGGTTAGGATAAGATGAACAGGGTAGGTAGGGGGACGAGAAAGGCAGAATCCGACGTGGGCGACTTGCAATGGTACGCAGGCGGTGCGTAACTGGGGACATTAACGTTTGGCAGGCAGAGAGTATACAAGAAGACATGTACGATTACCAGTCCAACCGAGTTGGTGAGGTTGGCTCACTAAAATTTACGATGGTGTGCCACAGACGACCGAGACATTCCAGAGTCCTCTGCGCCTGAGTGACACGCTATGAGTGATACGATTGAACAGTGACGCTTCGAACTCGACGCTATGAATCGCCGTTGCTACGGTACAGACTCAAGCCAGACACCCAACATGCCCAGGTACCGCAGTCTTAGCCCATGGATGTGTATGATTGGCGAAGTCACCAGTAACTGGGTCCATCTTGCATCGTCGCTTGCTTTCGGACCTTTCGAGTGCAGAGTGTAGAGATCGGGTCACTCTCAGTGGCCACAGTGCAGAAGCTGACATCTTCACGACACCGTCAAAACTGCCGCGCAGCTCGTCATCCGGGACATCGTAGCCAGACCAGCTGAAGGCCGGGATTAACTTTGCCTTGCCCTTATCGTCCAGACGCTCGGCAAAGTCCTTGGTCTTGCTTCCAGGCGTGCCAACCGCCTGGGCAGCGCGACTTGATTTCGCTTACGCCGAGCCAAGCACATGATGCCCACCAAGTCTGCGACCGTATGCAATGCAAGGTAGCGGCGCATGTCTTGTGTCTTGGTATACTTGGAGTATCGAGGGCGCAGCTATTGCGACATCTCCGTCGAGGAGGCCGGGGCCCATGAGACCAGCTGCACCCAGACTCCAACCTGTCCAAGAACCCAGTAAGCATGATAAGGCCGGCGGATGACAAAATTCAACGGCGCTGAGGAAAAGTCCTGATGAGAGCATCACAATCATATATAGTGTTCAATTCTGTAATGTGTATTTTCTGCAATCCCGATCATAGTGAAACCTACCATGCACCTTACTCCCATCAGAAGCGACTGTTAAGCCCGGTTGCCAAGAAGGTGGCCTTGGCTCGAATGCAAAGACAGGCGCGTGGTACTGAAACCCCCAGACTACGTCATGTATGATTGCGGCGTCGGTCACGTAAATATCTCGCTCTCTGATGTTCATCTAATAGCATCTCAAGTTCTCGAACAGCGTCATGGTTCCACGTGAAGCTAACCTTGGACCACCGGAATCAGTTCTTCCGCCTGACCTCGTTGTATTATCTGTTTAAAACCCAAAGCCCGAGAACATTGTGTGAATTGCCAATCAGTATGCTTGCTGCCGTCAATCCTGAGAAAGAACGCGTGGCCCATGTTTTTGCTGCTGTTTTATCCCTACCTGTATCAAACATGAGATTGAGACGAAAGCGCGGAGGAGACGAGGGATGGCTGAGCAGGTATAGTCAAAGGACACGTATACACGCAATACATTGAATAATTAGAAGAGTGGTATCGTTAAAGTTCAACTTCTACGTAGGAACTCTCCTGGTCAGTGTGCAGGAATTTGAGGTGAATATTCATCACAGACAGATTTGGTCTTCGAGGGGTCGCCAATGATTGGATTGTAAACCGACGAATGCATAATACACGGGCTCATTTAGCAAGTGGCATTGGTGAGGATGCTTGAAATCTTTGAGAAGAGGAATAATATCACCGAAAAGCAGAAAGCAAAAGCCAGTCCCAGATGTGTCTATCAGAGGCCATGAGTTGGAAAAGACAATGCAAGCTATAGCAGTATCATTATCTTGCGATTAACTTCTGCTTTAAAATGTTACATCTTCGCCAGTAAAGACTCTCCGTATTGCGTTATTCTTGAGGATGGCATAAGCTCCGTCCGGCTTGCACTCGTGGTGGTGTCTAAGCCCCAGCAGCACCAAGCTCTGCTGGGGCGTCGATGCGGTAGATGGCCTCGGCGGTGTGGAAGTAACCCTCATATTCGATCGCTTCAGCACTGCCCTCTGCTTCGTAGTGGTAATGACCACCGACATGTTGTCCTTCACCAGAAAAGCAATGCGTGTGTTCCATGCGCAGGTTCAGATTATGAGGGTCGGCCGAGTGAAAAACGCTCAAGCACACCACCGGTGCGTCAAAGGTATGCCATGTCAACCAGTTGTCAACATCACTGCGATCTTTGAATGGGAGATTTTTCTCCTCAGGGAAGTCGGGCATGACATGGTAAACCGCCCTTCCAGACTTGACAATAAAGACTCCACCGAGACTGACCTGTCTTTCGTTTCCATAGGCTGCGCGTAGGGCCATCCGAATGCACTCAGTAAAGCTCTGTTCGTCTCCTTTCCGACCACTGGCAGTAATCTTGATCACCGGGCCTGTTCTACCCAGTGAGCCATAGAGATTAGCCATCAGGCCGCAGTCCAAAGAAGGACTCTTTTCCACTCTGACACGGCCCGTGCCAGGTAGGATCTTGATGAGTCGTGTCTCGTTGATGATGTTGTCAAGGCCATCGCGCCAGCCAAGGTTCGGAGCGAGCTCGCTATTTTGACCCAGAATATGGAATGGTCCAGCACCGGCGCCGATTAACCCTCCCTTCTCGGGTGACATCTCCATCGCTTTGGCAACCTCGTCCATGGCCCATATGCTGTCTAAACGAGGACGGGGAAAAAGATTCGGCTGACCACCGATGTCGGCAATTCTTGCGTTTCCGCTGAGACCCTCGCAGGCCAAATAGAACGGTGCTTTCCGCAGGTCGGGACAAGGAGCAACCGTCACCGCCGCATGAGCAAAATTGGCAGAGAGAAATGGCGCTAGTTGATGGGCCAGCTCTGTAAGGCTGGGAGGCGATAGGCTGCGCTTCTCGACGTGCATTATAGCAGTTCGTACAGACAAAAGATACGACGGGTTATGGTTGATGTTGCACCTCCGTCTGAGTCCGAGCGGGAGGGAGGTTCGGGGACGTCAGTTAAGGTGGTCTGATGACTGTGCGGGCTTGGTGGGGTTGTCGTTTTATGGTAGACTGTCTTCGGCACGGACCGATCTCGGCATAACGGCAGCCGACCGCTACCGGATCGACGGCGGGGGGTTCAAGCAGCAGGGAAGAGTGCACTAGGTAAGTATTCTTTGCACCAGCAGATATTAACAGAAATCGCTCTAAGATTAGACAGGGTTTTCTACTTAATGTGAAGGGCAATTAATTCAAAGTCACTAAGACAACATCACAGGCCGCATAGAATGTCAAAAACACACCTTCTCATATAAACAGTTGATTATTATAAGTTTCTAAGCATTAAGGGATTGCCTCCTTCTCAGTAGCAAATGATAATAATATCAGGCTGTAAAAGCTTAGGTAGTTATCGAATTAATCGTATTGTTATTTTCTAATCTAAAATTGCTTAGGAGACTATAGAAGTACTAGATACTTAGCAGGAGTATATTGATATAATCCTACAAAATATATATATATATATATATATAATATCTCTCTTATTTTAATATTTCTTTTAAAGAGAAATCTCTAGAGCTTCTCTTTATTTATATAAGTTTTATAAATAGATTCTTTTATTTATAAATCTTTTAAGAAGGTTATATAATTTCTAATTTTTCCTTTTTTAACTTTTTAAATAATAATTAGTAGTTATATAGGGAAATATTATAGTTAATTAAATAGTGATAATCTTATTTTTAGTATTCATTATTTTATTAATTAAGAATTTTTAAGTTTTAATATAAGTCGTTAGTTTTATTAAATAGTTATAGATCTTATTTTTTATTTTTTTTAGTTGTAAATTTTTATTAAATAATATATTAGTTTTTAAAATAAAATCTTTTTATATTCATATTATTAATTTATATAGAAGTTTTAAAATATTTTTTCTTATTTATAAGAATTCTCTTAAAGAAGCTTTCATTATTCTTAATATATCTCTTGATAATTCTAAGTATATATAAGAAGTAATTAAAAGTATTATTTTATTTATTATTAATATAGTAATTATTAGTAAGACTATTAATAAAAATAATAAGAGTATAATTAATAATAAGGTTTTTAAAGAAGAGATATTTTATTATTTGAAGAGAATTATAAAGTATATTATATTTATTTTTAAATTATTTATTTTTATTTTTAAGAAGTAGAAGAGACTTATTATTACTAAAAGTGTTTTTATAGTTACAATAACTAAGTTTCGTATATTTAAAACTATGAAAGTAATTCTAATTTTATTTAATTATAAATATAAGTATATAAGTAAGGAGGATAAAGAAGAGTTTTATGATTTGTATTTTAATTATTCTTTTATTTCTATTAAGAGTTATAGTATTTTTAGGATTTATTACTAAGGTCTTTATTATTATTATAAGTATTATTTTATTAGTAGTATTTATAAATTTAATATATAGAAGATTATTTATCTTTATATTAAGCTTTTTACTATTTAAGATAATAAGAGTATTAAATTTATAATAAGTATTCTTTTATAGATTTTAATTAGTTGTTTTTGATTTTTATATTTCTAAATAGTATTTATTAAGTGTTAGGAGTTTTATTATAATATTATTACTACTTATACTAACTATAGTAAGAATTACTTAATTCTTATATTTATTCTCTATATTTCATCTATAGTGCTTATAATTCCTATAGTTCTTATGACTATTATAACTTCTTCAAGTAACTTCTTAAGGTTAGGGTTAGGGTTAGGGTTAGGGTTAGGGTTAGGGTTAGGGTTAGGGTTAGGGTTAGGGTTAGGGTTAGGGTTAGGGTT